>WHVC01000108.1:0-83493 GCA_015178925.1 Russula emetica | reverse complement strand
TGTTGTCCTTTTGGAAGCGTTGCTCTAGAGGAAGGTTGTATTGAAAATGAGGAGGATCCACGCGGTATGCTTCCACTTTTTAAAAGGAGCGAAGCCATCGGTGGCAAAGCCAAGTGCGATATCACGATGATCCGAGAAGTAATTGTGAGGGTAGTCCAGTCTCCAACGACACAACGCTCTCAAGAAGCAAGATATAATGGAGCCCATCGAAATATCCGTTATCGTTCCGGGCCTGCGGTCTTTGCGTGCTCATCAGCACAGTACTGGAGATGATGGCGTAGGTGCGATTCGACATTAACGCACAGACGAGGGATAAGGGGCATATATGAGACATTCGCCTTGCTTGACCAGACTCGTTCAGACGCAATATTCCACACTTCGGGCATTCGTCAAGGTTGGTGTACGGACCAGTATAGCATATACACGAATTGATGCAGCATGCGAATTTCACAGGCTCAAAGCAGGAGAGCGCCCGAACATGAGATCACATCTTGGCGAGATTCTCCATGCCCACCTTGGAAAAGTTATACGACATTTCATGAAAAGTTGAGGCGGTTAGATTGTTTCTGATCTTCATCCCGAACGGACGCAGGATATCCAGATCATAGTCTGAGATAAGAAAACTCGCCTGAGCACAAAAAGACGGGTGAGTCACGGGGTATGCAATAAAGAATGCTCAAACTACCAAGTTTCTCGGCCTCCACAATGAATTTTTCGGCCAAGAGATCCCAATCCGAACAATACCCTTACATGGATCCACATCACCTTCCACAGCAATGTCCTCTCCATTCCAGAAGTCATCGGTTTCGTGATCAACGTAGTCAGCAGCCTCAACTGCATCCCCTTCGAGAGCACCTTCAGAATCCTCGTCATCACTTTGATCAGTAGTTCGATGTGTCCAAGTATGAAGATTCAGAAGAACATTGTTGACGAAGAGATCAGATGCTTCAGTAAGTGCATCCCCTGGCGGTTGAAGTAAAATTCGATACTAGTGGTGGATCGAGCGATGGCAAGGAGGGGCTGAACTCGTCGAACGAGGGTGAATGTAATTGGGGATGATCACTAGCATCTACACAGGAGTGAGTGGTGGATATGTTGTCTGTGCGAGACTGATTCTGCTTGTCGGGTGTAATGAGAGACTCCTGGCCCGCCTGAAAATGAGCGGTGCACCACTGCTTGAGAGGGGAAGGGGATTCAGGCTGCATGGAGAGGGAAGATTGGTTTTCATGTGACGCCACGCCGTCGATTGGGAAACTTGACGATTGCATCCACAAGTGTACTTGCGTAGACGTTGTACTTTTAACTCTGGCACAAACATGACGATCTGAGAAGGTAATTCAGCAAGAGAACAACTCAAAGTGTGCTGAGGACGAACTCAGACTGCGTGGGTGTCCAGTTCGTGCAGAATGCACAAAACTTGCATAGAAAAGAACCACGACAGGGCTGCAAAGGGCACTAAATTGACGAAGACGACCGTTGGGGGAGGTGTAGTGAGTGAGAGGGCAGTGCTAAGGCACAATCCTACCGCAACCTCTCGAGTCAGATGGCTCATACCCATGATCCGAAGGCACCAGGGACCTGTGATGGCATCGAGAATGAATAGGATAAGTTCCAGTGCTGGCAATAATCATAGGACATTGCGGAAAAGCGGGGGTCATGGGTTGGAGTATCGATCAACGTGTTACAGAACTGAATGTCAGGAGTCGATCGACTTGTGTTTTCAGAACTGTTTCACAGCTGTGGGAACATGATCACATGACTTATAGCATGTTTTCTGGCGTCACCAAAGCAAAGTTCAACTTCCGTCTTCTCCTCAACTACAACGCCGTTCGCCTTGGCCATAGCAACTCAATTTGATCTTTTTTCTATGACTTGGAGATGGTGCTTGGGACTCAAGATCGTTTCTCACAGGGTAGACGGTGATGGTGAGGTGGATGCACCCGTATAAAGCTGGGTGTTGGTGTGTCGTCATTTTTCACCCATCCACCTCTCTTCTCTGAATTTCGTCATGCCTTCTAAACCCACGGGAGCCAAGAAGAGGCCTGCAGCAAAGGGTCTTGTGCTGAAGGAGGCGGCGGCAAAGGAGGCGGTGGTGAAGTCGTCCGCTCGGAAGGCCACTCGGGGCAAGGAGAACCGCCCTCCTGTGGTTGCTGCCCCCGTTGTGGCCTCTTCAGCGTCTGTGTCTGCCCCAACATCAGTGAGGTCCATGCGCACAGGTATGCCCCCATTCATTAGTTGCTACCATTTGTTGCTAACAACTGCACCTATGCCAGCCGCTCCTGAGGCTAATCAGGACCTGGCCCCCACAGCAACAGTCACCGCGGCAACTCTCCCGACTCCTGAAGATGCTCAAAGCCCTGAAGTTGCAGTCTTATGCGGTGAGTATTTTGACTTCTTTGCACACATTTTATTAATTTTTACTTTTTACTTTTTAGCTCGGCTTGCAGTGATGGTGCGCGAGCTTAGCGCTGCTCGAGGGGCATCAACCAGTGGCTCGAACAAAGTACCTGCTTGAGTGGAACACCCAAAGCCGGTTGGAACACTCAAGGAAGCGATGTCTATTTCAGATGATAGATATCGTGTATTCTGTGTAAGTTGATTTTTCATTATTATTAAACATGCTAATTATATCTACTATAGAAGGATGTTGCGAAGATGGCACTCACCGCAGGTCTCAAATTTGAGACTCACTGGGTGCATCACAATGTTGATAAGATTGCACGTGTGTGCAATATGATAAGCCTTTTGTTCTGTTACTGTAGGCTTGCGAGATTTACATATTTTATAGGCCAAGAAGAACCGCCCGTATCTCAAGTGCTACATGGGAGACTGGCCCATCAAAGAGTATTTGAAGCGACATTTCAATAATCAGAGAAGTTACAAGCGCAAAGGTCAGCGTAAAAGGGATGAAGAAGAAAAGAATAAGAGTAAGGTGGTCTTTGAAGACATATGGGATTTTGGCAGTGCCGACGAGGAGAACAGTGGTGACGACGAGCAGTAAAATAACATCTTTATTATGATTACAAATTTACATTAAAAATAATAATCTTTTGTGATTAAAAGTACATTGAAAACCGAGTGAAAAAAAATAATGAAAAAAGCAGATTTTTAGTGGCTTGTTTCAGTATGTTTATAGATTAAAATGATGAATTTTTTGTATTAAAAATTCAATCGAAGAACGAGTGAAAAAACAATGAAAAAAGAAGGGTACTGAATTGTTTCACTTTTTTGGTAATTTTACACTATAAATGGATGAAGATTGTTGGAATTTTCACATGTTTTATGGCAGAATTTCAGGCAAATTGGGAATTTTCCAGCTGAAATTCAACCACTTTTCATTGCTATTTCAGTCAATTTTAGTCAATTTTTCACGTGCTATGCCTACTGAAATTTATGATCTTTGAACTTTACAGTGTTAATTTTACTTACAGCAGTAAGTGTGTCTTAATGAGTTTTTATGAGTAAATTACCTTAAAATCACCTTGATGTTAAAAATATTAAGTCAAGCTAAGAGTTCTTAGTTCTCTTAATTGTCTTAATGCAGGTTTAAGAAACATAAGTGCACCTAAGTAGACTCAGATAAATTGACATTTTCCTGATGCAGTTGTTGTTCTGGGTTGGCCCAAGTGCACCATTAGCTTTAATCACCTCCCACTTTTCTTTTTCTTTTATTGCAGTGTCTCTCAACTCCTGCAGGGTTTTAGATTGATCATCTCTTTTAAGGACGGCAAGGCAGAGCTGCCTCTTCAACCCTGTTTAAAAGGTTTCTATCGATTCATCCCCTTGTAGGTCCCATTTGATGCGAAGTACAAGATTCTCATGGGTGGTGATATAGGTGTCCAGATCATCCCCTTCCATTTTAAGGGGTTTTAGTTTGACGTACATGTCTTGCTTGCTTGTAGTGTCCATGAAGGCCCTCAGGAAGTCTTTTTTGAATTCCGTCCACAAGCCTTTGTGTCCCAGGTCAGCTCCTTGATTATCAACATGGTTATTAAGTACCCTTACTTGGTTACATGTTCAGTTGCCTACTTTTTTTTCCTTTCATAAGGGATATCACTATTAAGACTCATGAGTGGGCTTCTTTTATGGCAGGGTTTTTTTTGTTGATTTTCTAGTAGACTTTAAAGTTATCAAGGAACACTTTCAAATCTTTTTGTGTGGCATCGAACTTGTCAGGTTTATTTCCCCTAAGGTAGTGCCCTTTTCCATCATTGTCCCCTCTTTTTGTGGATGCAGCAGCAGGTGGAACATTTAGTGGGACCTCCTGTCCTGCCCTAATTGTTTTTTTGATGGTCATTATCACTGGTGGTTGGACTGGTTCCGGAGTTAGAGAGTTTATTCCTTGGAGGGTTGCTGCATGGTAGATTCCAGCTGTTATAATTTTAACATCAGGTTCCTCTTGTGTCATCGTATAGGCTTGTTGAGGTGGCTCAATGTAGGTGTGTTCAACTTCCTAAAAAGATGAGGGTAGTCATTTGGCCACTTTTCCTTTGTAGTTTGGGTGTCGTTCATTGTCTCTATCCCAGTAGCTGAGCCTGAGTGTGTTTTCATATTGCTGTACTTTGTTTTTGGGTCTAGTGATGTATACTCCACTCTAGTATTCTAATAGATACCAATCATTATTGATGAATTTAATGGGGAGTTGCTTTGTTTGAACTTAAATGATGTATCTGTTGCATGTTGGGCTTGTTCATGATTTGACATATACTGCAGTTCTAAGGACTTGTAGCGGGAGGTCATTCTTTCGTTGTCTATTGACTAGTAGTGAATAGCATGGGTATGGGTATACCCGTGGGTTTCTCACAGGTTTTGTGAAAGGTACGGGTATGGGTAGCGATATAAATACCCATACATTACCCGTACCCATTACATATACCCGCCCCTACTAATTCAGGCTCGATGAGTCAATCACAAATGTTATATTTCAAAAATCCTAATTCCAATCTGTCGGCCAACTCCCTGAGACCAGCACAACATCTCTATAATACAGTACTATACCTTTTCTCGCAGCGCGGCAGTCCTCTTCTTGCAGCAGCAGATAGCCTTGCCGCAATTGTGATCAATGATGAAACATGCACATTCCACTCCGCTTGTCAGAGACACTTTATTGAAGTCCCCAATATTGTCAACAAAACGAAAAAAGAATTGAAATGAACCTCACCCACAGTCCAGTGCCCAGCAACCACCATGGCACCACTGAAGTCTCAAAAGCGATCTGCCACCAAACGGAAACTTACCACATCTAAAAGAAATGGGGGTCTCATCCCGAAGTCCACACCAGCACCATCCCGACACGTCTCAGTTGTAGATGATGACGATGAGCCCACATCAGTTTGCCAGACCCTCAGTTCTGATGCGGACTTCATTATGGAGCAAGGTGTTGAAGGTGATAGTGAGGCCAAAAGAAGTGTATTTGCAGTGTCCGACAGTGAGGCCATGGGTGCAGATGACACAGAAACGGAGCTGAGTGAGTACAATGTGCCTGTGTTATGTTTAGCCACTGAAAATAAGTTTTTATACAAGAACGACTCACCAAGGAGTGGTCCGCCCCCATTTATGTGTTCTTTAGGCCAGTCCCTCTCGTTGAGTATTGTGATCGTCGCTGGTGCCATGTTTTCATGTGTGCTGCAAAAGAATGCATGTATAAGTCGAGGGGGGTGCATAGGTTCCTTAATAAAGGCGATGTGAAGTCCACTAGTAACATGAGAAAGCACACAAAAAAGTGCTGGGGACTCAACACCATCACATCCACAGACAAAGCGAACAATGCTGATGAAGTTTGTGGGACAATTGTGAAGGGAGTGCTCAACCCACAGTTGATTAGCTGCCTTCGAGAGAAAAGGGTTGGGGAAAGTGAGGTACTCCCTCTGCCAACATATGAAACGGAAACCAGGTCTGAGATAGTTCAATGGGTGTCCGAAAGCAAGAGGCCCTTTAAAATTGTTGAAGATCACGGCTTTCAATGTATAATGAAGACCAGGTGACCAGACTACTACATACCTTGTGCAATGACCGTCTCCCGAGATGTCAAGAAAGTCTTCGTGAATGTACGCAAACAGATGGCTAAAATCAGGTACGTGGTGTCAGATGAGTAGATGAAGTAGCGATTGAAATTTTACATAAAGGAACTTGAGGGCAATCTCAGTTTTGCCACAGATGCTTAGATGTCACCGAACCACAAGGCATTTGTAGCCATAACAGTCCACTTCGAGGTCGAGGGTGCACCCATGTGTATTCTGTTGGACTTGGTTGAGGTTGCAGAGTTCCACTCCGATTTGAACCTGGCTGCAGTGTTTGCGCAGACCCTTGACGAATTCGGGATATCTGAGAAGGTCAGTAACTGGAATGGTTCATGAGATATGGACACTCACCTGTTTTACTCAGTGTCTGGGCATCACATGCAACAATGCCTCCCCAAACAACACAATGATCAAGAGTCTGAGTGAGATCATTGCATGCTTCACTGGTGAGTCCAAACGGACGCGATGTTTCAACCATGTCATCGCATTGGTTGCAAAGAGGCTCATACGCCAGTTTAATGTATCCAAAATGGACGTGGATGCTGCCATGGATGAAGCCGAGAAGGAACTGATGGATCTCGCAGCAGGAATGGACATTGAGGAGATGCTGACACGAACTGAACGAGATGAAGATGGAGACGACGATGACAACAATGACAACAATGAGGGCCAAGAATTGGAGATGTCGACTGAGGCACGTGCAAAGCTTGATGCTAGTGTGCGACCTGTCAAGTTGGTTCTTGTGAAAGTAAGTCTGTTCCATTCACTTTGCGTGCCATATCTAATGATTGGCTTGGTTAGCTTCAAAAAATTGCATTTGTGATGATCCACTCAATGACAATCGTCTTGCCATTGTGGTTCCAAACCCTTCAGAAGCTCAACCTTGAAGAACAAAAGATGCCTCGTGATGTGACGACACAGTGGAACTCGACATTCAACATGCTGGAGTTTGCACTGCAGTACCAGAAGGCCATTGATAACATCACAGGCAACAAGACTGTGAGCCTTTGGAAGTATGAGCTGAGCGAAGATGAGTGGCTAATTGCTGAACAGCTGTGTGACATGTTGAAGGTGTGTGTTGAATTCAAGGTCACAGTCACAGTACAACTGCCACTGCAACTTACGCTGTTTTGGCCAGATCTTTAAGGACACGACTCTGTTCTTTTCACGGTCAACACCCAACCTTGCAACGGTTATCCCAGCCATGGACCACATTAATGAGACACTCACATCACAATCAATTGACCCTGGATATGAGCCCTCCATCCGAGCTGCCCTTGGACTTGCGAAGAAGACATTAAACCGTTACTACTCTGTCACTGATCGCTTGGATGTTTATCGCATAGCTATGGGTATGTCTGTTTTAATGAAAGTATCTAATTAGTCCTGCTCATCATGATTAAGTTCTACATCCCCAGCATAAGCTTCAGTATTTCAAAATGGCCGGCTGGGAGCAAGATTGGATTGACATGGCGGAAGAACTTGTCAGGAATGACTTCGAACTAAGTCATGCATTGCCGCCTGTTATCAATGGGGAAGGCAAGACAACGCAAGCCTCAAAGAAGCCGCAAATGGTATGTGTTCGGTTCAAATCTTATCATTGATGCCTGGATTAACCCTAAGTATAGAACATGTTCGATGATCTACCTGCTCTTGCAGCACCTAGGGCTGCCGACCTTCAGGATGAACTTGCACGATATCTCAGCACCGATCCTAAGCAAGTGAAGGATGTCCTTCACTGGTGGACCGAGAGAAAGGCCACCTTTCCAAGTCTCTCACAAATGGTGCTTGACTATCACTCAATTTCAGTTGATTTTCTACTTCTTCTTGACTGAATTGATTGCTTACTTGTAGCACAGCAACTTCAACAGATGTCGAACACGTATTTAGCCAGGGAAGGGTGCTACTCTCACATGTTCGAAACTGCTTATTGTCGCAGTCCATCCGAGCACTGATGTATGTGGGGAATTGGAGTTTGTGTGGGCTAGTGAAAGACAAGGATATATTTGCCGTCACATCTAAACTTGCAGAGGAGGGCGATGAGGAAAAGCTTTCGGAGGGTTGAGACTCAATTGTACCTATGCTGTCTTAAGAGTAGCACTCACTGGCACTCACTTGCCACCCTATGCCAATCGGAGCATCATTGCATACAACAATCAGCACCATGTCGATAATATAAATGGGTTTAAGGTCAATGTGACAGATCTGACTGGCAAATAGAATGTTGTCAGGTGTCCGTGGAAAGATGAACTCGTGCAGGTTCTGTGGTCTTCGAGTAATGTGCATATTCTTTGTCTAGTCAAGCTTGAAGTTCAAGAGAACCATTGTCGATGCCAACCTGGAGGACAGACACCCAGGAGGAATCTGCCAGCAGGGTCCATACCGATGCGAAAGATCTGAGTGGCAAATAGTGGGGAATGTTGTCAGGTGTCTGTGGAAAGCTTGGATGTAACGGCGCTGGCTGAATTAGCAGCGCTTGACCCACCAAGTGGATTTCCCTTTGGAGTTTCACTAACCAGGGTCCCTTCAGATGCATTTTGCATGCAAGTCAGCACCTCTGTAACGTCTGCGATCACCGCCAACCAACTTCCATCTCGGTTTGATGCATTCCCCCACCATACAAGCGATACCATGATAAGTAGGAATCCATTCTTGCCCAGTTTCTAAAGGTGTGACCAGTCCATTTCCGAAGTGGGTGAGGTTGAGTGATTTCGATCGCTGTAGATTCGTGCCTTTGGCTGAAGAGAATGCCACCAGTTCCACCACCATTGGCCAAATCCCTTCGTATCATTGAGTTCGACATCCTTCCAATGTTGTCCACACTTCATCCAAAATGCAATCTCACAAGGCCGCACACCGGTGGAGGGAGGAAGCGATGGGCCCACGTGCTGTTAAAAGTCGACAAAGGCCTGTGAGCATGCTAGCCACAATACTCCCCAGTTTCTCATGTGCCTCTTCCCATTTATTAACACCGTCTCTTCGGTCAAATACTGGTAGGCATCTATTATGTGCTTAGGCCAATTAGAAGGAATAGGCGGGCTGGTGATTACAGGAGTTGAAGTTGGAGAATGTAGCGACAGTGGGGAATAATTGAAATTAAACACCAGTGTTGATGTTGGCAGTGGCATAGATGTCACCAGTGGGAGAACAGGATTGGTTTCTTCAATATCAGTTTCCACTCCTTGTCACAATGGCCGTGGGAGAGGTGATTCTTCTCAAAGTACAGGCTTTGGTAAGGGCACCACCATCCAAGGATATGATTGATCCAGCAGCACAGGGTCAATTAGCACCAAAGTTTCACATATGGGATCAGAAGATGGGAGATCAGGAAGGGGCGAATCGCCTGGTGGAGGACACACAAAGTCGTCTTCTCTGATGTTAGTGGTTGTGAGTGTAGGTGTGGGTACTGATGCGGGTATTGGTGCGAGCGTGGGTGCAGGTGCAGGTGTGGGTGTGGGTGTGGGTGTGGGCACACTTGCAGGTGCAGGTGTTGGAGCAGGCGCAGGTGTGGGCGCAGATGCAGGTGCAGGCATGGGTGGTGCAGGTGCGGGTACGAGCAGGGATGGTGGAATTTGAGATGATCCACCACGGGGAGATCCAAGGTCTTTGGCCACCAGAGATGTATGAATTGATGAAGGTGCCAGCCCTTGTTCAATAGCATAGCTGGTATCCTTCTCGCTATTGTCTTGGGTTTGCATCGATATTGCACGATGTTGGCATTCCACCGCACCTAAGAAACAATCTGGTTAGTATATGTAGTGCTTTAAAGTCCGGTCTGGTCTGGTTTTTTTTTTTACCATTTTTGGAAATAACCGAGACCGAGACCGGTCTGTATATTATCATCAGGCCTGAAAAACCGGACTGGACCCCTCCGGACCGGTCACTATCGGTCTGAGAGCAGTCCTAAGACTGGTCTTACCCGGTCAACTTGTAGACCAGTTAGCAACCAGTTGAAACCAGTCTTTGGACAGTTTTCAACTGGTCTTCATATAACATGACAAAAAACATGTATTAGTTTTGTAAGGAATACAAGTTATATATCAACTACAGTAAAGGCACATGCATGCAAAGTGCGCCTAACACCATGGACATACGCAAAAATGATGTCCGCGCGTCTTCCATCCAGTCGTATGAATATGCACGTGACCTCGCCAAAATGTTGGTAGGCAGGGCGGATGTCGGCTTTGATGGTGTTCAAGGATGGACATGACCGGGAGTAGTCGGCTAGATGGGAAGGATGGTGGGATAAGGATGGGCCGCAGTGAACGAGTGCGGCCACAGGTGATGTGGGTGCGGGTGCGCGAGCGTCTCACAGTACCTGAAAAACGTGTTAGCCTAGTGATGCCAGAAGACGGAGATAACATACCGGGTGATAAAGGAGGAAAAGAAGGACATCAAGAAGAAGAATATCTAACACCTCCTACAGAGTACAGGCAAAGACCACCCTAAGATATTTGGGTTTCTTCTTCGACGCCCGACTCTCATGGGCACACCACGTGAACGTAATGTGTAACCGAGCACGAGCAACCCTCAAAGCCTTACAACTGCTCGGAAACTCAGTCCGCGGGCTGGACCAGGCACAATGGCGCTTAGCATATAACGCCATCTGCCTACCGGTCCTCACCTACGGCTGCCAACTCTGGTTCAAAGGAAAACAAGTCACCCTGGTCAAAAAGCTCCAAACAGTCCAGAATGATGCGGTAAGATTAATTTCGGGAACCTTCCGCACCACACCCCGCGAACCCCTCCACCAACTTCTAAATATCCTACCTATGGACCTACGGTTAAACATGATAGTCCAAAACACTGCGTTGAGACTCTACAGGGCCCCGAAAGAGAGCCAACTACTCAAAAGACTCGGAGGCGCCTGGCACACACCAACCCCCGACGACCTACCACTTCCAGCCCCAATTAGAAACAATGTGAGTACGACTTTGCGCGACCTAGCCACCAGAGTCCCGGCAAACGGCCCACAGATCGAAGCCTTCCCCGAGCTTCCCCCGGGCGCACCAATGTGGGATGGCAGAGTTCACGTCATCCCCAAACAGAAAGACTGGGACTACGAGGTAATTACAAATGCACTCACAGCGGCATGCCGAGAAGACTCGCTGGTCAACATCTTCTGCGACGGTGTCCGCTCAAATAAAGGACACAACGATGGAAAACAGTTAGGAGCTACCTCGGCAGTCCTATACCAGGAAGGAAGAGAGCACCACCACTCAGAAAGAGTACTTGGAGAAACGGTGACGGATTCAGACACCTCCCTCCGAGCCATCCATGCAGGTGTCGACGCGCTCACCCACTTCCTAGACAACTTAGCAACAAGACCAGCAAACTTCATAACTCTTTTGCTACCCTCGGGCACTGCGCTCAACAAAATACTAGACGCGTCCCCACACGAAGACCAGAAGGAGTCCATCTCGATAATGAGAAGATTGAGTGCCATCTTCGTCTCCTACCCCAATACTAAGATCGTCTTCCTGTGGCTACCCAGGAAGGCACCCTTCGTAGGCTTTAAACGGGCAAAACAACTAGCGCTGGAAGCTATCCGCACAGCAAACCCGGCCGACATCATAGAGCCCCACACCATCAACCAGCAGAAAGAGACGACCAGGAAGGCCGCACTTACAGCATGGGCGGAAAGATGGCATCAGTCGCCACACACCTCAAAGGCATACCAAACGGCGCTCACCATGCCCCCGGATGGGAAGCCACACCACACATTTCACCTCGCCCACCCGCACAACACAGCGGACGCGGGACCCACAGTTAAGTTCTCACGTCTTACACACACAACGCTGTACTGCTTCATCACAGGGCACGCCTTTACAGGGGAGTATACACGACGTTTCTTTCCGCAACACACTCCAGAACAATTAGCTTGCCAGTGTGGCGAGCGCCTTCAAACCGTAGAGCATGTGCTCTTTCAATGCCCATTATTCACCGCCACGTGCCGCAGACATCTAACAGTCAACGGCCGCCCTCGAAGCTTCCCACAGCTTCTCGAAACCCCGGAGCGTGTACAAATGCTGCTCCGATTCCTCGAGGAGACAAGGGCCTGCAATAAACCACGGGCAGAGTGGGAACCGGGATGAGGCACAGGGTCTTCTTTTTCTGCGGCGGAGCAACCCCCGCTGCCACCTACATACGACCACCACATAACAAACCCTTTACGCTACACAGAGCCAGCTCACGCTGGCCTTTTTTCACTGATGTAAATGCCTGATCATAATGCGTAGTAGCTACGCGACCGCCTCTGTACCCCGTTGTACGCGCCGCGGAATAGAAATTCAGATTCAAAAAAAAAAAAAGAAGAAGAATATCTGTAACGTTTTCAGCGAGGACACCACCCTGAATGGAAGCACCAATGGCTACGACTTCATTGGGGTTTACACCCTTGGAGTCTTAGACGGCTCACAACCAAAAACAGTCTTGACTGTCTCGACCACACGCGGCATACACATCATGCCACCCACAAGAATGACCTCATTGATGTTGGAGGCTTTAACACCTGCCTTCTTGAAGGATTCGACGGTACGCTGGACAAGAGGAGCATGAGCGACTCAAACTATGAACGTAGTAGCTTCTGGTTGATGTTGATGTGCTGCGAATTACTTGGGCCTGATGAGATGAAGGGCAAGTTGATCTCTGTCTGGGAAGTCGACAAAAGCTCCATCCTGGCCATGCGGATATGTCAGAATTGAAGGTCCCACCACCAAGATCGTAGACCGCGATGACAGAGTTCTCTGCACGATCGAGACCATAAGCAAGGGTAACTGTGAATGTAGTAGCTTCTGGTTGATATGCTGCGGATTACTCGGGCCTGATGAGATGAAGGGCAAGTTGATCTCTGTCTGGGAAGTCGACGAAAGCTCCATCCTGGCCGTTTCTGTAGCTCGTGGATACGTCGGAATTGAAGGTCCCACCACCAAGATCGTAGACCACAATGATGGAGTTCTCCACACGATCGAGACCATAAGCAAGGGCAACCGTGAACGTAGTAGCTTCTGGTTGATGTTGATGTGCTGCGGATTACTCGGGCCTGATGAGATGAAGGGCAAGTTGATCTCTGTCTGGGAAGTCGACGAAAGCTCAATCTTGGCCTTTTCTGCAGCTTTGTGGATACGTCGGAATTGAAGGTCCCACCACCAAGATCGTAGACCGCAATGACGGAGCCTGAGTTCTCTGCACGATCGAGACCGTAAGCAAGGGCAACAGCTGTAGGCTCAGTAATTACTCACCGTCACCCTGGTGTTTAAAATGATGGGAGGGTTGAGGGTGTCTGGTACTACTGCACCAACTTGGAGGAAGTGGGGGCTTGTGCTTGAAATGGTGAAACGAATGAGGGTGAGCGACTTGGTGTCGGGCAGAATCGCGGCGAGTTGGAGGACTGTTCTCGTCATTGCCGTGACCATGATGCTCGTGCTCGAAATGGCGAGGTGGCTGAGGGTGTTGAGCGATATTGTGACAAGTTGGTGGCCTGGATGGAATAAGCAGGGGTCAAGCCATGCATGCGTAAAGAAGAGCACCGCCCGTGCAGTGACGCGGCGCACGACCAAACATGTTAGGGTATGAAAGTAGTTCTATGTCTAATATCTACCAGTTCTACGTCTAATAGTTCTATTATAGTAGCTCTAATCATCAATAACAAACTCATCTTCACCTTTCTCAAACTCATATTCCTGAACGTCGTACTCAAGCATCTCACGATACACATCCAGATCGACCACCTCAACTTGATCAGAGTTTGAAGAAGCAATGTCCGTGATCTTGCCACGCCACGCAAACTTCATTAACTGTAGCTCCTCGAACCGCTTGGCACCCAACGATGCCCGTCGATCAACGGCTGTCTGCTTACTTGCAGAGAAAAGCCGCTCGCAAGACACTGAAGATGCTTGACATGGGAGGATGTCGAGGGCGATTCAGGTGAGTGTAGGATAAAGTTGAGCATGATCCTAGAAGTAGGAATATTCAATACAGTACTACACAATCGCAAAAGAATGCAACTATACCTGCCACCACTCGATAAAGTCTGTGTCTTTCGAGACATCAGCAGGCAACTCCTTTAGGTAGCACCGCAATTCAGATGCCCATCCCTCCTCGTTATTCTGCATAACATGCTGCAGGCGAAATTGATCGAACTCAGACAGAACAGGTCGACTCTGAGTCAGGCCAGGGGCAATATTTCCAGCATCCGTACGAGGCAGTCCAAGCTGTCCAGCAGAAACAGCAGGTTCAGCTCCAGGTCGGGTCCGGTAGTACTTCTCCATCTATGTAGTTTAGAAATTAGAACATGTGTTGTTTGAGAAAGGTTGAGTGTGACTCACTGTAGTCTCTAGTGTCTTCTGCACCTCGTCTTGCCAGTTCTTCACGTTCATATTGCCTGCCGGATTTCTTCCACTTGCTCTTCTGCACTGCCCCATGCCATTTTGATGTATTCAAGTTTGTAATAAGGATGGAGGGCTGTAAATTTATTTTATGTGCTATAGACTCGGAGGTGAAAGATTCAAAGGTGGCTTACCCAGTGCTAGAACATAGCTACGCTTCTCGTCGAACCGTGAATAATACTTCTTTAACTTAGCAAGGCCCTCGTCGATCGCATTGTAGTATATAGCAAAGTGTGGGTCATTGCGTTTGGCCTCCCATGCAGTCTGTAGTGCTTCAATTGCAGGGAGCGCACGCCATAGCGTCAGGAGCTGTTCGGATGAGAAGCAGTGCTGCAACGCACGAGAGTCCTAATAACTAGGTAGTTCCTTGTGTAACCGGCTCCTGGGACGAGGCTAGCTTGTACGCCTCGTGGACCGGGGTAAGTTCCTGAACCGGGCTAGTACTGTATGGATTGATCAGATCACTTGTCATTGATGCGTGTAGTGCCTCGTTGTGATGTGGATGGACAGGCGGCCAGCATCGTGTTGTTTCAGATTGCTGTGTCCTTTTCTTTGTGTTGGTAATAGTTTGTACGTGTTTGTAGTTTCCTTAGGATACTTAAGGGCGACCAACTTGGCCAGGTAGCGGCAAGTTGAGTCTCCTGTCTAAATAACAGAAGTCTCTTCTCCTTCTATTCAAAGCGGGGTCTTATTGACGAACAGATAAGGCGGGAACTCGCTACTCCATAGTCTACTAAGTCACTGCAAAGACCTAGCTTATGACCCAGTGTCCAGTCAAGGACACGGTCGCTCTACCCAAGTACGCCTTCTGCCAAGAGGTGTTCCCCGACTTAGTGCACAAGGGAGGATGCTGCACGTGCTTCGACACACCCAAAGCCAAAGAAGAGACAACTACCACGGACACAACTGAGCTCTAATCGTCTCGTCCGTACCGGCGGTGACATTAGACTCAACTTTATTAAAAACTACGGCTAGCAGCAGCAAAGACAGCGTAGACATCGACCACCCAGAACATCTGACAAAAGAACAACTACTCGTCACAAGACCCAACTCGAGAGTCAGAATACTCGAAGCACACGAATCGGCCAACAAGAAGGGGAAAGCCATTCAACTATTCTGTAGAAGCAACGACCTACAGATCAAAGATGCCGGACCAGTTACCCTACACAACGGAGTGTGGCACCGCATCTTACCAGGAGCAACTAGAAAAGACTTCGTGCTCGGAGAACCCGAACCTAGTATACACAACTTCGACGTCAGCATTGAAACCAGCGACGCAACCACCCCGAGCATTGTAGTAGAGGAACCGGTCAAAGAAAAGGAACCAGTCAAAGAAAAACCAAGCAGGGACTCCTCAGACGAAGAGGATAACCAGATAGACGAGCAAATTCGTTGAAGCCCAATCCAAGGCAGCATATCCTTTGCACAAGCAGTAGCAGCAAAACAGAAACCCCGAGCCGCGCAAACCACCCTAAAACAACCTCAGAAGACAACCGCAATGGCCACTCAAACCACCACCCAGACCACCACTACCGCAGCAACCGCCGCCCAAGCCAATGTCACCAAAGCCTTCCAGAAAGCTCTCCAGCGCGCCCCTCCATCAGGAGGAGGCGGAGGAGGCGGAGGCGGAGGAGGAGGCGGTGGAGGAGGTGGAGGTGGAGGAGCAGCACCAAATCCACTCCAACCAGTGGCTGTGGCGCAAGATGTGCGAGCAATGGGCAAACTCCCAGAGACGTTCGATGGCGATAGGACCAAGGCCGACGACTTCATTGAGGAAGTAAAAGGATACCTGTGCCTCAACGCAGACGTAAGCGGTTTCAATTCCCCCATGAAAAAGATTGCCTTCACTCTCACCCACATGAAAGGAGAAGACATCACGGGATGGACCCGGGACATAGGAGCAATGCTCGACGCACTAGACCCTGTCGCCGACAACATTCCCCTACTATGGGAACAATTCCTAACGGAGTTCGCGGCCCAATACCTCGACTTAGCCAAAGAAGACCGAGCCCGCACCGCTCTGCAAAACCTAGCTATGAAACCAGGCGAAATAGACCTGTACATATCAAAGTTCGAAGAATTGGCCTGTAGAGCTGGCTATACCGCCGGGGACAACGCAACGACCCGACTCTTCCTGCTCGGCCTCACGCCCAAAACAATGATGGATGTTATGGCCAGCCCACCAGTACGAGGATATGAAGCCATTAAACAGAGAGCCATAGAAAGCACCATAGCCCAAAGGACCATCCACGACTTGCTGGCAATACGACATGACCCAGCCAAGGCGGACAACAGGACAAACTTCCCCTTCCAACAAAACAGGGGACAACGACGCCCCTTCTTCCAAAAACCAACGAACCCACAGCCATACCAACAGCCGTACCACTCGTCAAATGCTCCAAGATGGATGAACAACCAACCCGTGCCAATGGACCTCAGTAGGTCAAGGGCCCCCAACTTCTATCAACAAAGGGGAGGGCGACCGCAAACACAAGGACGAAACAACTGGCACTCCAGAGCCAATGTCGCCAACTTCCCTCCTAGAAACACCAGCAACGCTTGCTTCAACTGTGGAGAGATAGGACACTTCGCCCAAGCCTGCCCAAGCAAAGGAAAAGCAAGGGCAAACCTCATCGACTTCGACCCAAGCGAAGAAACCATCTACGAGGGGAGCACCCCCGAAGTAGATAGGGTCGCCTTTCTCAAAGCAGAAATCAACGCGATGACCTTCGACGAGAAACAACAGCTAGCGAAGGAAGTAGGAGAGGAGAACCCACAGGATTTTCCCACAGCTTAATCAGGTCGGCACTGATTAAGCAAGGAAGCAATAGCGATAGCGATGTGTATATATCAGCACGAAAATCAATGACAGTCCAATGCTACATCCATTCGATCGCGAAAAGAGCCGAAACAATCGCCCTAGTTGACTCTGGGGCGACAGAAAACTTCATGAACCTCACCTATGCCAGATGGTTGAGGTTACCAATCAAACAACTGGCAAGGCCACGGAAGCTGTTCAACGTCGATGGAACAGAAAACCGAAATGGCAAGGTCAAATTCTACACCGACCTACAAGTACAAACTGGATCCACATGAACCCAGCTAAGGTTCTTCCTTTCCGACCTAGGCGACCACAAAGCGATCCTAGGATACTCATGGTTCGCCGTGGCCCAACCAAAGATAGACTGGAAGAAAGGCTGGATCGACCACACCCAACTACCAATCATTTTACGAGCCCACAACGCCAAGAAGGCAGTCTTCGTACCAAGGAACCGAAATACCCCCCGGAAACCCAACCAGGATCGATACTACATCGGGCGTGTCACGGTACACCCTGCCCAACCGAATAAAAGCCCACCACATGCCATCCCAACCGAGTATGAACACCACAAAAAGGTGTTCAGCGAAGAACAATTGCAACGGCTGCCCAAACACACCGTATGGGACCACGCCATTGAACTACTACCTAACGCCCCTGCCACGCTCCCCACGAGACTCCTTCCCCTCAACCAGGCCAAACGAGAAGAAATGCACAAATTCGTGGCCGAACACCTGAAAAGGGGGACCATACGAGAGTCGTGGAGCCCCTACGCCGCCAACTTCTTCTTCGTCAAGAAGAAAGACAAGAAACTACGCCCAGTACAAGACTACCGCCCGATCAATAAATGGACACTGAAAAATAGAAACGTCTCCCCCCTGATTCCCCAGACTATTGATCGCCTCAGTGGGTGTACTCTGTTCACTAAGTTCGACGTAAGGTGGGGGTACAACAACATCCGCATCAAAGAAGGAGATGAATGGAAAGCGGCCTTCCTCACTAGCGAAGGGCTGTTTGAACCGACCGTCATGTTCTTCGGCCTCACTAACTCTCCAGCCACCTTCCAGATGATGATGAACACCATCTTCCGAAGAGAGGTCGTGCAAGGATGGCTATCGGTGTACATGGACGACATCGCCATCCACACCAAACCAAGAGAGGGAGAAACCGAGGAACAACACCGGCAAAGGCACACGAACTACACATACCTCGTTCTCGACAAACTCGAAGAAAATGACCTATACCTGAAACCAGAAAAATGCGACTTCGCAAAGGACGAAATTGACTACCTAGGGGTGATCGTTGGAAGGAACAAAATACGCATGGACCCCACGAAACTTAAAGGGGTGGCGGACTGGACAGTCCCCCGCACCCCGACCGAAGTACGACAATTCTTAGGCTTCACTGGCTACTATCGATACTTCGTTCCAAACTACTCAAAAATCGCCCACCCACTACTAGACCTCACACAGAAAACCACCGATTGGCACTGGGGAGAAAGCCAGCACCGAGCATTCGAGGAACTCAAGTCCAAAATGTGCTGCAGCCCAGTACTCACACAACCCGACTTTAATAAGCGATTCTACCTTCAAACGGATGCCTCCGCATACGGTGTGGGCGCCATACTCTCGCAGAGGGGAGAAACCTCACCGACCTTAGCCAAACGCACAAAACCAGTCACGCACCCAGTCGCCTACTACTTCGCAACATTCATTCCAGCAGAACGAAACTACGACATCTACGAGAGGGAGCTGCTAGCCGTGATGAAATCCCTCGCACACTGGCGACCATACCTGGGCTGGACAAAAGAACCGTTCACCATCCTGACCGACCACGCCAACCTCCAGTACTGGAAGTCACCCCGAAACCTGAACAGATGAACAGCACGCTGGCACGCAGACCTCCAGGAGTACGACTATGAGATACAACACGTACCAGGGAAAGACAACGTCCCAGCCGATGCACTGTCACGACCACCGGGCATAGACCAGGGCAAGGACGACAACCAAGGAATCACCGTACTCCCACCGTCAAAATTTATAAACCGGTCAAACCTGGAAACCGCACCATTCCCCGAAGAAAGGAAAAGAATGGCCATGATCCTCGCCCACGACCATGTCACTGCAGGACATCCAGGAAGGGACAAAACGATAAGACGGGCAGGGCAAGGACCACGATGGCCAGGGATGAACCAATGGATCGCCGACTACGTCAAAGGTTGTACAACTTGTCAGCAAAACAAAATTATAACTCACAAGAAAAAGATCCCCTTGTTCCGCATAACGACCAACGAACAGACCCTCCCCTTCCAACAGGTAGCAATGGACCTTATCACGGGACTACCAGTGCACAAAGGGAAGGACGCCATCCTTACCATCGTTGACCATGGATGTTCGCGAGCAGCCATCTTCCTTCCATGCTCCACAACGATAACAGGGCTAGGGATAGCCCAACTGTACCTGGATAACATCTACAGATGGTTCGGACTCCCCATCAAGGTCATCAGCGATAGGGACCCGCGCTTCACCTCCCACTTCGGCAGAGAGCTTGCCAAGAAGCTGGCCACCCAACAGAACCTGTTAACAGCCTTCCACCCACAGACAGACGGGATCTCCGAAAGGAAAAACCAGTGGGTAGAACAATACCTCCGACTTGTAACTTCATCGGCTCCCAAAGACTGGACCCATTGGCTAACAATAGCATCGGCGGTACACAACAACCGGAGAAACGAAACAACTGGCCTATCGCCCAATCAAATCCTTCTGGGGTATGAACCAGAACTGTTTCCAGCGGAAACGCCCCCATCAAAGAACGAAGCTGCTGAAGATCGAATCTCCGTTATGAACGAAAGACGAGCCCAGGCCATCGATGCCATCAACAGGGTCGCAAAAGGGAAATCAGTAATCCCGTCACAATACAAAACCGGAGAAGAGGTCTGGCTCGAGGCGACCCACCTGAAGGTCCGACATCAGAAGACGAAACTGGCCCCAAAACGGTATGGACCCTTCAGGGTCATCAAAGAAGTCTCACCAGTGGCGTACAAGCTGAAACTCCCCATCTCATGGAACATCCACGACGTGTTCCATGCATCCCTGTTATCGCCCTATCGTGAGACGGCCGCCCACGGCCCCAACTTCTCCCGGCCATCACCAGACCTTATCAACGGAGAAGAAGAATTCGAAGTAGAACGTATTGAAGGTCACAGGCAATATGAACGTACCAAACGCCTTCAATATCTGATCAAATGGAAGGGCTACCCCGATCATGACAACACGTGGGAGCCCGCTGACCAGGTCCATGCGGACAATCTCGTCAAAGAGTACCACCAGAGACACCCGACCGAGAAGATAAAAGGACGGCGAGGAGCCCTCGAATCACCATCCTCTCCACCCTGGCTACCTGCCCAGTCAACCAGCCCCTTCTTGAGTATGTCCGTGCCGACAAAGAAGACCCTCAGCCGCTCCAACAAATCCTACTCCTACACCTACAGTTCCACATCGTTCCCCGTCTACCCAAGAAGCCCCTCATCAAACGACTCCACCTCACGGTCAGCAGCAAAGGACCCGCCTACTCTGAGTTTGCCCCCGGTCAATCCTACCGCCACTTTATCTACCTGTACCTCAACAAGCTCCCCCAAGACCACATCCTCCTACACTCCAGCTTCTGTCGCGACCAATACTGCGTGTTCCACGGGTGAGTCATGTCCGACACCTCCAACGACGCCTCCATCGCCTCACCCAAAGGGAGACTATCCCCCATGGCTCCGCCCCTCTCGCCATCCACCGCTGCTGTTGGGCTCCAACTCGACCCGCAGAACCCCGACGCCCTCATGCACATCGCCCAGGGACTCCTGGCCACCATCCGCAAAAGGGAAGTGGACTACTGCGTCGAGTCGGACAGCTGGTGCGAGCAAATGGCGACCCAGAAGATCTGCTTCGAGGAAGCATTGGCCCGCACACAGCCAAGGGACGATGCACCAGAGGGGTACGTACTCAACATCAGGGAGAGGGCCCCCAACTTCGTCATCCCCATCCAAGATGGGTACTATCAGCCTGCATGGTGGGTCAAACAGCTGCCTGACGGAAGGGTCGCGGGGCTCCCCAAAAGCCATTCCCCCGGCGAAACCCCTTACATCGCTGAGGTGTACGCCGAATGTGACGGCGATGATGAGGAGGACAACATCATCCTCCCCCTACCTCCCTGGCTACTTGCCCTCCTCAAAGGCAGCTTTAGCGTATACGGTACGCTCACCCAAGAGGTTCGAAACAACGGGGACTGGCCCCTCCAAGCCGAGGTCACACACTTCAGGGAGCTCGAGATCTCGCTCCTCAACGTCAATGTAACCGGCTCCTGGGACGAGGCTAGCTTGTACGCCTCGTGGACCGGGGTAAGTTCCTGAACCGGGTTAGTACTGTATGGATTGATCGGATCACTTGTCATTGATGCGTGTAGTGCCTCGTTTTGATGTGGATGGACAGCAGGCCAGCATCGTGTTGTTTCAGGTTGCTGTGCCCCTCGTGTTTGGTTTCTAATACTTTGTACACGTTTGTAGTTTTCTTGGTGTACTTAAGGACAACCAACTTGGCCAGGTAGCGGCAAGTTGAGTCTCCTGTCTAAATAACAGAAGTCTCTTCCTTCTATTCAAAGCGGGGTCTTATCGACGGATTGATAAGGCGGGAACTTGTTACTCCTCAGTCGCCTGAGTCGCTGTAAAGACTTAGCTTATGACCCAGCGTCCCAGCAAGGACACGGTTACTCTACCCAAGTACGCCTTCTGCCAGGAGGTGTTCCCCGACGAAGTGCACAAGGGAGGACGCTGCACGTGCTTCGACAACTCGAAGCCCGAGGAGGAGACAACTACCACAAGTACTACTGAGCTCTAATCGTCTCGTCCGTACCGGCGGTGACATTAGACTCAACTTTCGTAAAAACTACGGCTAGCAGCAGCAAAGACAGCATAGACACCAACCACCCAAGGTATCTAACAAAAGAACAGCTGATCGTCACAAGACCCAACTCGAGGATCAGAATACTCGAAGCACACGAATCAGCCAACAAGAAAGGGAAACCCATCCAACTGTTCTGTAGAAGCAGCGACCTAGAGATCAAAGACGCTGTACCAGTGACCATACACAACGGAGTGTGGCACCGCATCCTACCAGGAGCAAACAGGAAAGAATTCGTACTCGGACAACCCGAACCTAGTATACACAACTTCGACATCAGCATCGAAGCCAGCGACGCAACCACCCCGAGTATAGTGGTAGAAGAACCGGCCAAAGAGAAAGAACCGGCCAGAGAGAAACCGAGCAGAGACTCCTCAGACGAAGAGGACCACCAAATAGACGAGCAAATTCGCCGAAGCCCAATTCAACGGGGCACATCCTTCGCACAAGCAGTAGCGATAAAACAAAAACCGCAAGCTACCAAAACCACCCTGACACAACCCCAAAAGACGACCACAATGGCAACCCAAACCACCACCCAAACCACCACCACAACAACCGCCGCCCAAGCCAATGTCACCAAAGCCTTCCAAAAAGCCCTCCAACGCGCCCCTCCGTCAGGAGGCGGTGGCGGAGGAGGAGGTGGAGGCGGAGGCGGAGGAGGCGGCGGAGGAGGCGGTGGAGGAGGAGGAGGCGGCGGAGGAGCGGGACCAAACCCACTCCAACCCGTGGCCGTAGCACAAGATGTGCGAGCCATGGGCAAACTCCCAGAAACGTTCGACGGCGACAGAACCAAAGCCGACGACTTCATCGAAGAAGTAAAGGGATACCTACGCCTCAACGCGGACGTAAGCGGCTTCAACTCCCCCATGAAAAAGATCGCCTTCACCCTCACCCACATGAAAGGAGAAGACGTCACAGGGTGGACTAGAGACATAGGAGCCATGCTTGACGCACTAGACCCCATCGCCGACAATATCCCCATGCTATGGGACCAGTTCTTAACAGAATTCGCCGCCCAATACCTCGACTCGGCCAAAGAAGACCGAGCCCGCACCGCCCTACAAAACCTAGCTATGAAGCCAGGCGAGATAGACCTATACATATCAAAGTTCGAAGAGCTGGCCCGAAGAGCCGGCTACACCGCGGGAGACAACGCAACAACCCGACTCTTCCTACTCGGTCTCACCCCGAAAACAATGACAGACGTCATGGCCAGCCCACCAGTAAGGGGATACGAAGCCATGAAACAAAGAGCCATAGAAAGCACCATCGCCCAGAGGACCATCCACGATCTACTTGCGATACGGCACGATCCAGCTAAAGCAGACAACAGGGCGAACTTCCCCTTCCAACAGAACAGAGGACAACGACGCCCCTTCTTCCAAAAACCAGCAAACCCACAACCATACCGACAACCGTATCACTCATCGAACGCCCCGAGATGGATGAATAACCAGACCGTGCCAATGGACCTCAGTAGGTCGAGAGCGCCCAACTTCTATCAACAAAGAGGAGGGCAACCACAAGCACGAGGACGAAATAACTGGTGCTCCAGGGCCAACGTCGCCAACTTCCCTCCCCGAAACAACAGCAACGCTTGTTTCAACTGCGGAGAAATAGGACACTTCGCCCGAGCCTGCCCAAGCAAAGGGAAAGCAAGGGCGAACCTCATCGACTTTGACCCAAGCGAAGAAACTGTCTACGAAAGGAACACCCCCGAGGTAGACAGAGTCGCCTTCCTCAAAGCAGAGATCAACGCGATGACCTTCGACGAGAAACAACAGCTGGCAAAGGAAGTAGGAGAGGAGGACCCACAGGATTTTCCTACGGCTTAATCAGATCGGCGCTGATTAAGCAGGGAAGCGATAGCAATAGCGATGTATATATATCAGCACGAAAATCAATGACAGTCCGATGCTATATCCACTCTATCGCAAAAAGAGCCGAAACGATCGCCCTGGTCGACTCCGGGGCAACGGAAAACTTCATAAACCTCACCTACGCTAGGTGGCTAAGGTTACCAATCAAACAACTGGCGAGACCACGAAAACTATTCAATGTCGACGGGACAGAAAACCGAGACGGCGAGGTCAAATTCTACACCGACCTACAAGTACAAACTGGATCGACGCGAACCCAGCTAAGGTTCTTCCTGTCGGACCTGGGCGACCACAAAGCGATCCTAGGATACTCGTGGTTTGCAGCGGCCCAACCAAAAATAGATTGGAAAAGGGGATGGATCGACCACACCCAACTACCAATCGTCTTACGGGCCCATAACGCCAAGAAAGCGACCTTCGTGCCAAGAAACAAAAACATTCCCCGAAAACCCAACCAGGACCGATACTACATAGGCCGTGTCACAGTACACCCGGCCCAACCAAACGAAAACCCACCACACGCCATCCCAACCGAATACGAACGACACAAAAAGGTGTTCAGCGAAGAACAGTCGCAACGGTTGCCCAAGCACACTGTATGGGACCACGCCATCGAACTACTTCCCAACGCCCCTGCAACACTCCCCGCAAGGCTCCTTCCCCTCAACCAAGCCGAGCGAGAGGAAATGCACAGGTTCGTGGCCGAACACCTCAAAAGGGGAACCATACGAGAATCGTGGAGCCCCTACGCCGCCAACTTCTTTTTCGTCAAAAAGAAGGACAAAAAGCTACGCCCAGTACAAGACTATCGCCCGATTAACAAATGGACCGTAAAAAACAGAAATGTCTCCCCCCTGATTCCCCAGACCATCGACCGTCTTAGCGGGTGCACCCTATTCACCAAGTTCGATGTAAGATGGGGCTACAATAACATCCGCATCAAGGAGGGGGACGAGTGGAAGGCGGCCTTCCCCACTAGCGAGGGGCTGTTCGAACCAACCGTTATGTTCTTCGGCCTCACCAACTCACCAGCCACCTTCCAGATGATGATGAACACCATCTTTCGAAGGGAAGTGGCGCAGGGATGGCTATCGGTGTACATGGACGATATTGCCATCCACACTAAACCAAGGGAAGGCGAGACCGAAAAGCAACATCAACAGAGGCACATGAACTACACACACCTCGTTCTCGACAAACTCGAAGAAAACGACCTATACCTGAAGCCGGAAAAATGCGACTTCGCAAAGGACGAGATCGACTACCTAGGGGTGATCGTCGGAAAGAATAAAATACGCATGGACCCCACAAAACTCAAAGGGGTTGCGGATTGGACAGTCCCCCGCACCCCGACCGAAGTACGACAATTCCTAGGCTTCACCGGCTACTATCGATACTTCGTCCCGAACTACTCAAAAATCGCCCGCCCGCTATTAGACCTCACGAAGAAAACCACCGATTGGCACTGGGGAGAAAGCCAGCACCGAGCATTCGAGGAACTAAAATCCAAGATGTGCTGCAGCCCGGTGCTTACACAACCTGACTTTAACAAGCGATTCTACCTCCAAACAGACGCCTCCGCATACGGCGTGGGCGCCGTACTCTCGCAAAGGGGAGAAACCTCACCAACTTTGGCCAAACGCTCAAAACCAGTCACACACCCAGTCGCCTACTACTCCGCAACGTTCATCCCAGCAGAGCGGAACTATGACATATACGAGAGGGAGCTGCTAGCCGTGATGAAATCCCTCGCACACTGGCGACCATACCTAGGCTGGACAAAGGAACCGTTCACCATCCTAACCGACCACGCCAACCTCCAGTATTGGAAGTCACCACGAAACCTGAACAGACGAACGGCACGCTGGCACGCAGACCTCCAAGAGTACGACTACGAAATACAACACGTACCAGGGAAGGACAACGTCCCAGCCGATGCGCTGTCACGACCACCAGGCATAGACCAGGGAAAGGACGATAACCAAGCAGTCACCGTACTTCCACCTTCAAAATTCATAAATCGGTCAAACTTGGAAACCACACCGTTCCCCGAAGAGAGAAAGAGGATGGCCATGATCCTCGCCCACGACCACGTCACTGCGGGACATCCAGGTAGAGACGAAACGATAAGACGAGCAAGACAAGGACCGCGATGGCCAGGGATGAACCAATGGATCGCCAACTACGTCAAAGGATGCGCAACTTGCCAACAAAACAAAATCATAACTCACAGGAAGAAGATTCCCCTGTTCCGCATAACCACCGACGAACAGACCCTCCCCTTCCAACAAGTGGCAATGGACCTCATCACCGGACTACCGATGCACAAAGGGAAGGACGCCATCCTCACCATCGTGGACCACGGATGCTCGCGAGCAGCCATCTTCCTTCCATGTTCCACAACGATAACTGGGCTAGGGATAGCCCAACTATACCTGGATAACGTCTATAGATGGTTCGGACTCCCCACCAAGGTTATTAGCGATAGGGACCCACGTTTCACCTCCCACTTTGGCCGAGAACTCGCGAAGAAGCTGACCACCCAGCAGAACCTGTCAACGGCCTTCCACCCGCAAACGGATGGGATTTCCGAAAGGAAAAACCAATGGGTAGAACAATACCTCCGACTCGTAACGTCGTCGGCCCCCGAAGACTGGACCCACTGGCTGACGATAGCGTCGGCGGTACACAACAACCGGAGAAACGAAACGACTGGTCTATCGCCCAATCAAATCCTTCTGGGGTATGAACCGGAGTTGCTCCCAGCGGAAACACCACCATCAAGGAACGAGACCGCCGAAAATCGGGTCTCCGTCATGAACGAAAAGCGAGCCCAGGCCATCGATGCCATCAACCAAGTCGCAAAAGGAAAATCGGTAATCCCGTCACAATACAAAGTCGGAGAAGAAGTCTGGCTCGAGGCAACCCACCTGAAAGTCCGACATCAGAAGACCAAGCTGGCCCCGAAGCGGTATGGACCCTTCAGGGTCGTCAAAGAAGTCTCACCGGTGGCGTACAAACTGAAACTTCCCGTCTCATGGAACATCCACGACGTGTTCCATGCATCCCTCTTATCGCCCTATCATGAGACGACCGCCCACGGGCCTAACTTCTCCCGGCCATCACCAGACCTTATCAATGGAGAAGAAGAATTCGAGGTGGAACGCATCGAAGGTCACAGGCAATATGGGCGCACCAAGCGCCTTCAGTATCTGATCAAATGGAAGGGATACCCCGATCACGACAACACATGGGAACCTGCTGACCAGGTCCATGCGGACGGCCTAATCAAGGAGTACCAACAGAGACGCCCGACCAAGAAGATAAAAGGGCGACAGGGAACGCTGAAACCGTCATCCCCTCCACCCTGGCCTCTCGACCAACCAACCAACCCCTCCTTGAGTACATCCGCGACGACAAGAAAGACTCGCGGCCACTCCAACAAATCCTACTCCTACACCTACAGTTCCACATCGTTCCCCGTCTACCCAAGCGACCCCTCATCGAACGTCTCCACTGCACCGTCACCAGGGACAAAAAGCCCGCCTACTCCGAGTTCGCCCCCGGCCAGCCCTTTCGACACTTCCTCTACTTGTACCTCAATAAGCTCCCCCAGGACCACATCCTCCTACATCGTTGCTTCTGCTACGACCAGTACTGCGTGTTCCACGGGTAAGTCATGTCCGACGCCTCCAACAACCCCTCCGTCTGCTCGCCCAAAGGGACACCACCCCCAATGGCACCACCCCTCTCACCGTCTACTGCCGCCGTCGGCCTCCAGCTGGAGCCGAACGACCCCATCGCCCTCATGCACATTGCCCAGGGGCTCCTGGCCACCATCCGTAAGAGGGAAGCTGACCACCGTAGCGAGTCCGACATCTGGAGCGAGCAGATGGCCCTGCAGAAGCTCCGCTTCGAAGAAGCGCTGGCTCACGTACAGCCGAGGGAGGACGCACCAGAGGGGTACGTACTCAACATCAAGGAGAGGGCCCCTAACTTCGTCATCCCCATCCAAGACGGGTACTACCAGCCCGCATGGTGGGTCAAGCAACTCACCGACGGTAGGGTCGCGGGGCTCCCCAAGAGTCACTCCTCGGGTGAGACCCCCTATGTTGCCGAGGTATACGCCGAGCGCGATATCGACAGCGAGGACGAAGACGTCGTCCTCCCCTTGCAACCCTGGCTGCTCGCCCTACTTAAGGGCAGTTCAAGCGTCTACAGCATGCTCGTCCAGGAAGTCCGGGACAACGGGGACTGGCCCCTCCAGGCCAAGGTCGCACGCTTCAGGGAGCTCGAGATCTCGCTCCTGGACATCAAGCTCCGCATCGATCACCTCCAGGCCGAGCAGCGAGGTATGCGGGAGGCCCAGGAGGCGTCAAGGGCGCGCCTTGAGCTGGCCCGGCTGGGCAGCAAGACGGGCAATCTCCGGATGGTGGGACGCCCCGAGCAGCGCACCCGAGGGTATCGAGGGAGGAGGACGACTCAGTTCAGAGGGGGCATGGACTAGATGCGGACATCTAGTCTAAGCAGCGGTGTGGTGTAACCGGCTCCTGGGACGAGGCTAGCTTGTACGCCTCGTGGACCGGGGTAAGTTCCTGAACCGGGTTAGTACTGTATGGATTGATCGGATCACTTGTCATTGATGCGTGTAGTGCCTCGTTTTGATGTGGATGGACAGCAGGCCAGCATCGTGTTGTTTCAGGTTGCTGTGCCCCTCGTGTTTGGTTTCTAATACTTTGTACACGTTTGTAGTTTTCTTGGTGTACTTAAGGACAACCAACTTGGCCAGGTAGCGGCAAGTTGAGTCTCCTGTCTAAATAACAGAAGTCTCTTCCTTCTATTCAAAGCGGGGTCTTATCGACGGATTGATAAGGCGGGAACTCGTTACTCCTCAGTCGCCTGAGTCGCTGTAAAGACTTAGCTTATGACCCAGCGTCCCAGCAAGGACACGGTTACTCTACCCAAGTACGCCTTCTGCCAGGAGGTGTTCCCCGACGAAGTGCACAAGGGAGGACGCTGCACGTGCTTCGACAACTCGAAGCCCGAGGAGGAGACAACTACCACAAGTACTACTGAGCTCTAATCGTCTCGTCCGTACCGGCGGTGACAGTCAAACTCTGCATCGACCACCTCCAGGCCGAACAAAGGGGCATGCGAGAGGCTCAAGAGGCATCAAGGGCGCATCTCGAGTTGGCCCGGCTGGACCGAAAGGTGAGTAACCTCCACACCGTGGGACCTCCCGACGCACGCAGCCATGGGTTCAAGGGGAGGAGGACGACGCAGTTCAGGGGGAACATGGGCTAGATGCGGACATCTAGTCTAAGTAGGGAGGTGATGTAACCGGCTCCTGGGACGAGGCTAGCTCGTACGCCTCGTGGACCGGGGTAAGTTCCTGAACCGGGCTAGTACTGTATGGATTGATCGGATCACTTGTCATTGATGCGTGTAGTGCCTCGTTGTGATGTGGATGGACAGGCGGCCAGCATCGTGTTGTTTCAGATTGCTGTGTCCTTTTCTTTGTGTTGGTAATAGTTTGTACGCATTTGTAGTTTCCTTAGGATACTTAAGGGCGACCAACTTGGCCAGGTAGCGGCAAGTTGAGTCTCCTGTCTAAATAACAGAAGTCTCTTCTCCTTCTATTCAAAGCGGGGTCTTATCGACGAACAGATAAGGCGGGAACTTGCTACTCCATAGTCTACTAAGTCACTGCAAAGACCTAGCTTATGACCCAGCGTCCAGTCAAGGACACGGTCGCTCTACCCAAGTACGCCTTCTGCCAAGAGGTGTTCCCCGACTTAGTGCACAAGGGAGGATGCTGCACGTGCTTCGACACACCCAAAGCCAAAGAAGAGACAACTACCACGGACACAACTGAGCTCTAATCGTCTTGTCCGTACCAGCGGTGACACCTTGGGTATTAGATCACGTCCAAGGCAACAAACCTTTAATATATCTTCTGCGTCCTTCACCCGTCCCCAGTTGGCATCTGCAAGTTGAAATGCACTCCAAGGGATCTTCTTCACAATTCATCCATTACGGCGCACTGTTGTGATTGGTCCATACAAAGTGTCAGCTGATTTAAGAAAGAGATCAATAGGCTAGTCAAATCAGCATACTAGCAAGCGATAGAAACCAGTATATTTTAACTTACCTGGCGTAGCTTAAATGCGCGGTTTAGCATGTTGTAGGCAGAGCCCCACCGGACATTACTGTGAAGGGGAATCCGAAGTGGCTCATTGATATTGCAATTGATTTGAAGCTTTTCGAAATATTCAATTCGCTGCCCAGAGGCCTGTATCTTATAAAGGTGTGTTTCAGCGAGAGGATAGAAACAAAAAAGGAAAGATACCTTGATGGCAATTGTGCGCACAGCAGCAATCACGTCCAACGATCCTCCGAGCACGCAATTGCCATCTAAATCTGGGTCATATTCCCAAATTGCTGTTGCATTCTCCACAGCCACGATCTTGGTAATGTGGCCCATCACATTGATATTAGCAAGGTTGACGACATGTTCGAGACAGCTTGTTGACATGCGTTATTTATCGCCAAAATCATCAAACATGAAAGTGAACCACTTACGGAAGTTGATTGTCAGCTGCACTCCATGGTTTGTACCGTCTTCGGTGGTGTAGAGATTCGATAGTCGTGCAAGTTGTATTGTTGTTTGAGGTGTTATCGAGCGTGACAGTGTAAAGCTAAAAAGATGGGTGACTTGTCAATGCATCGTCATGTTTACAATTGGAGTAAGTTACACACCTTCGATTCATCTGCGCTACAGATCCCCACATGGTCACACAACCCAACAAAGTATCACCCCAGATTCCAGCCACTATGTTCTCCTGAAACTGCCTGGAATCCGACTACCTCTAAGCGCAAACTCCACTTCCCTTTGTTTACTTCAATCCAGTGGGCTGTCATTCCCAGATATGATGCTTTTGTATTGTCCACAGTCCAGCTATCTGCAGTCGATGATATCCTCCCTGGTGTGTTCTATTCTTTATTCAGGTTATCACTGCCAACTGCTACAAAGCCCCACTCACATGTATCTTTACTTTTAGCTCAGTCAGCCATTTAATACACTCGTTGTGGATATATTTTGTTACATCATGCGTACTCGGCAAGTCAAGAGTTTTTGCCTTTGGCCTCATTGCAACAAGACAATTGCGAAACACGGCCTTATTTGCAACTGCCAGTGCCTAGAGGATCAACATAAACATCAGCCCCTCAAACTTCCTCGGGTCTTGTGCACACTACGCACCTGGTCATCACACGCGACAAATCTTGCTACCGCGTGCAAAACACCCTCTCAAGTGAACTCTAAAGGACCCTTTACAGTCTCAAATGCTCTGTCCAGCCTTCTTTGTTGCGTCGCCTTTGGATTATTCTTTGCTTCCTGGATTTCTTTCCAAAGCGGCTGAGGCAGCGCATGATGGTTCTCGGGTATGTTTTCATCTTTGCACCGCTGTTTGTATAGCTTATAATGTTTTCGTATGTGCACACGACAACTTGAATTACCACCTATGTGGAAGGCCTTTCGTTTTCCTTTTTTTTTTTTTTTTTTACGAATTCTACATCGGCTCTATACTTTCATAAGTCACTCGTTCCTATCAGATTATTGATGCTTACCTGCAAGGAAGGCACCACTGACCCTTAACCATCTCGTAGCTTTCATTCTTCTTGAACTTCACAACTATAAGGTTTGAGAAGACTGTTAAGAGATCCTTGGTTGTTTCCTTTTTCACTTCTAGTGGTACTGAAATCTCGACGCGGTGATGGCCCTCAAGGTCACCTCTCTGTTATGTAGGTAAGTGATGCGTACTAGAGTTATCATTTGACACATACCTGATTAGTCTTTTGTGCAGATCCACAACGCGTCTCCTCTGGCTCCTCCTCACCTGGCTCTTCTGAGTCTATAACCTCGACCTCGACATTTTCCTGCTCGTCATCCACTTCTTCATCCACCTCTATGGTTGGCTTTGCCTTTTTTCGAATTCGGGTTTTTTTAGGTTCTTTATCGGAGCTGTCATTGTTCTCGCTTCCACTTGAATCAGAGTCGGACACTGAGTGCTTTCAGCAATTCTTCACTTTGATGGCTGCTTGTACAATAGCTTTTGAGTATACTTTTGAACCCTTGTTTCGTTTGCCAGTTGATTTAGATTTTGTCATATCCAGAGTGTGGGTTCAATCCGGAGTGTGGGTTCAAAGTGCCAGCAGAACGCGTTATGTAAATAAAGAAAACTAGTGCCTGTTCAGGGCTGTCGTTTGGATTGAATTTCACATAACTTTTCTATACAGTTCGGGTTCCATGCTATGGTGCTGGTGTGATATAAAATTGATAGGGCTCTGCTAAAAAGACCGAAAGTCCAATCTATGACCAGTGCTAACTGGTTTTTCCCAGTTTAAAAATAAATGATATTTGAAATAGACCGAAAATAGTATGTTCCTGAAATGAAATAACTGTAACTGTCAGTCCAGTTACCACTGGTTACAGTCCAGTCCAATTTTCGGTCTTTTTCCAGTCCATAAGACTGGACCTTCAAGCACTAAGTATATGTGCGTATAGAAAACACAAATTACTAACTGAAATTTGCTCTACCGTATGCAGCCATATAGATTTCTCGGCCTCCGTATAACTGTTGGGGTCATGCAAGGGCCAAGTTGCACCTTGTAAGCCTCCTGGCCAATTGACATGTACGCTGATGACATAATCATTGACAAACTGCGTTACCAAATCCCAGTTCAACATACCTTCGTACTTCTACCTCGCCGTTTCTGTCAGCTACTGGCCCGACAATACAGATAGAAACAGCAGCCTGCATCTGAGATGCAATGGCTTTAGCAACAGGGTAAAGATATTGCCCTGTGAATGCGAGTTGTCTTAAGTGTTGGAAGCGATAAGGTGAGTGCCAGTGGCTTCAATAAATGGACAGTTAGGACTTGCGACTTACTGATGGAATTGCTCAGGGGTTTTTGGCACAACCTTCGACGCCTCCCACTCCTCAACCTCCTTCTCGTGCATGTCTTCTGCATCCTGGGCGACCTTCTTGTGAAATTCTTCAGTCTCGAGGAGCCAAAACTCCTTGCCAACCATTGACCTCAGCTGCAATGCAACTGGCCTCTTCATGTTTCTGTTCTTCTTCTCCTCCTCTGTGGCACTGTCATAGTCATTTTTGGCAATCCTATAACGCTGCTCGTACTCATCCTTGATACGGGATTGGTAGTATGATTTGAGATACTGGTGGAATGGCGTGAGTTTTCGTGGTGGGACCCCCTCGATGTTGGTAGTAAAGACTGCCAGAAACGGGTTGATTGATGGAGAGCCTGACTTGGTGACCTTGGGATGCTTGTACTTCCGCCTATACCATTGTGCAAGTTTCTTTACATGAATCAGAACACTGTATGATGTCTGACCACATAAAACTCACAGTGCGAAGCCTAATAAATATCGCTGCTTTCTCTTTCGCTTCTTCTTTCGATAGAAGGTCGTCGTCATTGCCATTCAAGTCGTCGTCAGGATCCAGAGGGTCTTCGTTAGGATTTTGGTAGAATGGCTCTTCCTGTCCATATTTCACGATGAACTCTCTGGTAACTTGGTTGTAGAATTCACCGGCTGTGTTCAAGTCCATACTTTGCTGGTAGGAAGCAGCCCTGGAGACTAGAAAAGCCAGTTTGAAGCCCGAAAAATGGTCCAGGGCACCAAGCTTGGTAGCGTTGGTTGGCATTTGTTTCTTGCGTTTTGCCATGTCAGAGGTGGACAGAGTGGTGGGTAAGTAATTTACAAAACTGCAGTGGACGGCATTCATTATTACCATATTAGGGCTGGTCACAAAGGAATCACAACACATAGCACGTGTTTCAGAATGTACGTATTAGGTTTCTGAGTCGTAACTGTTGGTTACTGTCCGAGTGCAAACTCCATAGCATCCTATATTCTCTCTTTGGGGCCGGGAATTCATCCTGAGCAGAGTCAATTTCTCGGTCATTTTCAGGTTTCAGTGAGTTCAGGCTGATCGGCCACCCCAGTTTCCAAGGGCATCCCCTGCATGCCAAATCAAAACCGTACCCATTTCTGCCCTTACCAAAAGCGGTCCAGTTATGATTTGACAGGGTACCTGCCGCTTTTCAAAAGTGTGTCTGAATGCGCTTTTAATACCCTATTGTCAACGGACTTACTTTTCATACCAAACAATGTTTCTGCCAGGTGATACTACCAGTTCAAGCCTGTCTAGAGTTTTCAGGTCCAGTTAATTTAACCGAAAATTTAACCGAAACCGAGCTGAACTTAACCGCGGGAAACCGGACCGCCGGTTACAGTTAAGCCGGATTTTGGACAATACCGGTTACGGTCTTCGCATTCTATGAAATTCAATGTAACCGCATCAAAACCAACTTTAATCGGTTTTGACCGGTCTATCGAGTGTGCATTGTCAATGTCTAGGCTGTGGGTCTTTCTACATCAGCGTGCTCTTCTATTCACAGCCTTGCCACCTGCAAGTTCCTGGTGCCTGGCTTAAACATCGTATATTATCTGTGAGTAACGCGCGCTCGATTTCCGAGGTTGCTCTCCTATCATTTTTTTTACTTATTATATTGAGTGGAAGATCGTTATTGAGAAACTATCGTACACTACTGTACTAGAGAAAAGATGCCATTTTAATTTGATAAAAAATAATGACCAAGCAGTGTTGAAAAGCGGAAGAGTCGATCGTGTCACTTTACTCCTCACACCAATGGGAAACTCCAAAAAGAAAGCTGCCACCGCTGCAAAAACTTTTAAGACCTCTGCAAAGAAGAAACAGGTCAAAAAGGCAGCATTGCTTACGAACAAGAGGAAAAAAGTCGCCATCGAAGGTGAAAATAACAATAGCGAGGAGTTGTCTTCGGAAACCGAACAGTCTGAATGATCTTCTAAGTCGCATAAGAAACGCGCGAGGCATACAACAGACGACGATACATCCGTGGTTGATGTCGATGATGTTGAACTTGAACATGTGTCGGACAATGATGAAGCGTCATCCAATGAGGAGGACCAGAAGGTACGAGCCTAAAAATCATATTGCTATATGAAGTTAATAATTCCCATAAGCGCGATGGTCTCAAGATGCACCATCACATACCGATTGATGCAGAAGTGTCAACCCAGAAGGAAAAGGCAAAGGACCTTCGCCTCATATTCACCGACCTCGTCTTTGGGAGATTCATTGAGAAAAATGGGACCAGTTCGGTTTTGAAGGGACGCTGGTGCAAGCCTTGCCGGTAAGCCACGCATGAACCAGGCAGAAAATAAAACGACTCACAGACTGCACAGAGACGATTCGGCATTCATCAATAAAGAGGGAAAGCGGAAGGCGTTCCATATGGGCAGTAATTCATCCTGTCGCGCTCACATCCGTCAGCATTTCAAACTCTACCAGGAGCAATGCAAAACAGAAAACATATCTGAACATCACTGGGCGATTCTGTGTCCAGTCTGGAAAGAGATGGAGGCGCAGCAAGGCAACAAGTCGTCGAAACAGGGAACCTTGGACCAGTCGATGAAGAAGAAGTCGACTGAACCAACGACGTTTACTTGCGAGAACATCAGGAAAAGTGTCAGTACTTTTTCTTGTCTTTCAGTACTTTTTTCATGACTTTTTTGTCTTTCTTGTCTTTTTTAAAAGTCAAAAGACAAAAAAGACATGAAAAAGTACTAAAAGACAAAGAAAAAGTACTGACACTTTTCCTGATGAACCTGCTTCATATGATAACTCAGTTTGTTGCAGTCGATGACCAGGTGAGTTAATGTTGAAACGACATTGAAGTTTATGCTTATGAAGTTATTTTTACCAGTCGCTCTCCGTTGCAAAAAAACCAACATTTCGAAACTGCCTAGTGGCAATGAGGCCGAAATCGACGTCGCTCAATCTGCCGACGGCTCATGATGTTGCCAATCATCTTCACAACGAATTTGTGTCCTGGTTGGGTGAGCTAAAAACTGACATCAAGGTAATCAGTGCAATTGTGTCAAACGTTCCACTGGCTGATGATTATACATACCAACGACAACGCTTCAGTCAGCCCCTGGGTTAATATCAACAACGGGAGACGGCTGGACCGCCGACACAACGAAGGCAGGATTTCTTGGAGTGACAGCACATTGGATTCAGGTGAAGGACAAGAAGTGGGAGATGTGGTCAGAGGTTATCGGATTTCGACCGATATCTGGTGACCACAGTGGGGAAAACCTTGGACGTTACTTTGTGGGAGTTTGTGACCGGATCGGGATGTTGGACGCGCCTCAATCCAAGGTACGACTTAGACAGTTTTGCGACCACCATACAAATCCACTCAATCGACGACAGCTGCTCACTGCCACCCTTGACAATGCATCAAGCAACACAACGCTTTGCAATACTATTGAGGACATATACCACCGGCGAAAGCTTACCCAGTGGCTGGCCAGCGAGAACCAATTACCGTGAGTGACATCGTTGTATTCGAAAATATATCTACTGATTGAACAGATGCCTTGGCCATGTCGTCAACCTATCAACCGTTGACGTGATGGATCATATCACGAAGCTTGCAGTTGTAGAAACTACCACAGCCATTTGGGAGTACGATCCGTCCCTAGCCAACAACTGCGTACTCAACGGCTCACTCGATGTTATTGCAGCCATCCGAACTCTTGTAATTAAGGTAAGTCTTCCGTTTCGTTTCTATCTCCTGACTTCTAACTTGTTGCCACAGATTCAGTCATCTGGGCAGCGTATTGAAGCATTCGAAAAACTCCAACTCGAGTGTGGATTTACACATACCCTCAAAGTCCCTCTTCACAGCAATGTTAGGTGGGGAACTGCATATCAGATGCTTACTGTAGCATACAAACTTCGTCAGGTATGGTATCTCACTATGCTAAAAATTCCTATCACTTATGGCAACTTGTGTGACAGCCTATCAATCTCTTCATTGCCAGCGTGGATCATTGTTATGGTCCCATCACGACCATTCGACGCGAAGGAAGCATTATCAAACATATACCGTGGTCCGCGTTCGAACTCTCGGCGAGAGATTGGGAAAGAGTAATAGAAGCTTCTGAAATCTTAGCCGTATGTGAATATTGTCTATGTTTGATATGTGTAACTAACCGTTCGATGTTACAAGGACTCCAACCGTATCCAACAGTACTTCTCTGCCGAGAAACGTCCAACGCTCTGGCGTGCTCTCCCTGCAATCAAAGAACTTCAAACTGCCTGGGAAGCAAAACGCGACAACGCGCGTTTCGCGACTTATCGTACAGCAATCAATGATGGGCTCGCAAAGCTCAACAAGTATTATTCGCAGTTCGATGAAAAGCCTGCATACATCCTTGCTCTCGGTATGGCTCTTTTCGAGCTTCTTGGCCCAAATCATAACCTCCATATGACAGTGCTTCATCCTTACTTCAAACTCAATTATATCAAGCTTGCATGAGGCGGTCCAGAAGAACAAAAAGCTGAACACGAGGCAGGGAATCTATTTGCCAAAAATTGGCAAGATGAGGCTCGGAAAATACTCGAAGATGTGGTACGTGACCGTCCTTCTTTCCCTTTTGCTGCTTATCTGATTTGTATCAACACCGTAGATGGAGCACTACTACACGAACCGGCCAACTACAGCGACTCCAACTGCCCCAACACCAACTTGGCCCACCACCGATCACGCACCGACGGATATCACTTCAATCCTTTCGGAGTTCGACCGCCATCGTCTCGTGTTGCTTCAGAGCCAAGTGGAGGATGAGGGATGGCAGGCAGAGCTACGGCGATACCTCAAGGACCTGCCCTCAGATGTCACAAAGGATACTGATGTCGTGGAATGGTGGCAGGTATGACGCCCTGATTTACTGCATAGGATTTGTTATTGAACGTTTATAGAATAATGGGTACCGATACCCCACCCTTTGCCGGATTGCCATCGACTACCTCACGTGCCAAGCTTCTTCCGTTCCTTGTGAATGTCTTTTCTCTGGCGGCGGTGAGATTGCAACGAAGCGCTGTGCTCAATTGGGCGTGCAGCGGTTTGAAGAGTTGCAGATTATGAAGTTCGCATGGAGGAACAACATTGGAGATCTTGCTGCATGGAACTCGGCTGAAGTGGAGGTGGTGGACGATGAGTTGAAGGAATACCGCGATTTGCTGATCGGGGATGGGGAGCAGGAAGTATGGGGCAATTTCATTGACGAGGCTGTGTCAATGTTTTAGGGTGGCTAAGTAGACAACAGGCATTATGGACTACATTTTAAAATACAGTGACTAGTGAACTGCACACATTGCCTATGGTTTGCGACTGCCAGTGGGTGAGTATTTGTCATCTGCGGTCGCTATTTCCATGTTGCAAACGTGAACCTGATGTCAGGTTTCCACGCGTAGAGGAACTTCAAGCTTGACTAGACAAAGAATATGCACAATTACTCGAAGATTACAGAATTGTGCATGAGTTCATCCTTCTGTGGACACCTGACAGCATTCCCCACTATTTGCCGGTCAACTTACAATGCATTGTACAAAATGCCATCCAGATCTTTCACATCGACCAGTGCGATGTCGATCCCGTTTATATTATCGCTACTCCCAACTTTTACATGCATCTCTAAGCACCTTTGCTACTCGCCAGGTCTTGGAGAAGTATCATCTGACTTGCAAGGCCTTCGACTGGGTCCTTGGTGAAGTGGTGACGAAATTCAACCAGTTGCTTGTCAATCCTGGGGAGATGTGTAGGCCGCATAGAGTTCGTCGCCAATAGAATAAAAGAGAACTTCAAGTCAAACCTCTTCATAATTTGGATTGAAGATAACTCTGAGAAGCTTATCATCCACTGTCGTATCCTTGGCTGATAAGAATGAACATGGGATTGGGGCAATAGAGGAAGATATCTTCTTGTGTCAATTGGAGAATACGATGCTGAACTCAATCGGCCTGCGTGGTGTCAAGCGTGCTCGTTGTGTATTCCTCATGAACCACGACAACTTGAAGATGGTGTTGATTTCACTGTTTTTGCACACACATACTCGAATAAGTAATAACTGTGTGAATGGTTCATATGTCAATTACTGATATCTAGCACTCCTCTGCAATAGTAGCGAGGCTTTCTAATGGCTATCACCCGACATTGCATCAATCGTGCCGATACCAGAGCCCTCATGTGGTCATCATTCGAGGAGACTGTCAAGATTCTTATGGAGCCATCACACCATGCAATGTTACCGTATACCAGCAGCTCCTGGCCACAGTCCAAGTTCACCGAACGTATATTCGCCTACATCGCCTTACATTCCCCAGTCACCGTTCAGCGTGTTCAGCACTTCAATATGTCACGTCCCCATTCTACGATCATGGTCGTGCTCCCACCTCCGTGACATACTCTCCAACGTTTCCGGCCTTTAATTTATCATCATCTGGATATTCATCGACTAGCCTGCAGTCCCGCTGACAGTGGACAACATCACCGTCATTCTCACCAACATCCCCACGCTATTCACCACTGTCACCGTCTTTCAGTCCCTTCTCTTCGTGATATTCCCCTATGAACCCCACATTCAGTCCGGCAGTCCCGCTGACAGTGGCCAACATCACCATCATTCTCACCAACATCCCCACGCTATTCACCACTGTCACCGTCTTTCAGTCCCTCCTCTTCGTGATATTCCCCTATGAACCCCGCATTCAGTCCGGCATCTCTGCGCTGTAAGTACGATTTGTTCTGAATTATCACACTGTCTGACATGACATGTTCCGAGTCTTAGACTCACCCAGTAAGTCTCCCAAGCACTTATTGACTTCACCAAAATACTCGCCTACCTCGCCCACTTCGCACACCTCACTGTCGTCCCCCAAGTAGTATATGCTTTATCGCCTCATTAGATGCTATGCTCACGTTTGGATAAGCACCACATCCCCAGCTTATTCTCCAGCGTCCCGGCCCAGGCTGCAGCTTTTATGTTGTCCGATGTACTGTACATATACCGTCCTTCTAGAATGTATTCAATCTTTATACCACCTCTACTTTGGGTCATGGCAGATAGGAGTAAGTATATAGACTTGGCTTGACCGCTCATGGGCCACGGTGATCTATACGTCTCCCTTCGAGGCTCTCAGCGGCAGCGAGTTGCATGTCATTGTGTGGTATCAATTAGCGAGTAATATATACTGGATCTACACACTAGCTGCCTGCCGCGCCTCTACCTGATTCTGATTCTACAAAACAAAGCTTTACTGTACTTCAATCAATCTAATTACATCTTCTGAGTCATCGGTAGCTGGGCAGCGGCGAGAACGTATGTGATGTTACAGAATCAAATCCAGTCACCGGGAATGAGTACTGGTTGAAATGGCATGCCAATCTGCGCTGGCGGAGGGCACATATGCATGGGTCAGTGGGCCCACATATGAGACATGCGGGGAGGCGAGGTTACTCACTTTTGCTGGTGCAACTGTCGTAGGTATGAGAACCGTGCCGAAGGTCGTCACTGCATGTGATGAGGGCATTAGAGTGCTGGTCCGGATCTAGCTCCCACATCGCCTGATACTATGAGACTTGAAGCAAAGTGCTGATCGGGCGGAGCATACAGACAGTATATCGTTTTTGGACTGAATGATGGAGGGCGTGGACGTGGGGCATGGAGGCAAGGGTCGGGACCATCAGGTGCATATGATTGCGTCGCTTGCATGTCATGTGTCATTCCATTAAGAGCCGAGTGATTGAGTGTGAAGTGTGCATGTACGCGTACATGAAGGTTGCTACCTGTAAAAAAATTGAGGAACTGTCAGTGACCAGTCTGAACTGGCTGAAAGATCGACCTTGATCGGTCTTAACCAGTTCTCAAATTAACTGGTTAAGACCAGTTAATTAACCGTAACTGAACCGAAATGGACCGGTCCTACCCAGTTCGGTTAGGTCACATGAGATTTTCGCTTAGGTTTAAACCGGTCACAGTCTCGGTTAACCCAAAATTGGGGTTAAAAACCTAACTGGACCGGACCTTGAAACTCTAAGCCTGTCCATCCATTAATTCATTATTGTTAAATTATCAGAACATCAGCAACAAAAATAAACCCTCAGTCCAAATGTTGGGTAATGCATGAGGCAGCACGACATCGTTGATAAGGCACATCGTTAGTAAGGCACATCGCTGTAGGACACCCTTGTTCACCAACATGCCTCTGATCTACAGCGATTCATTTCAAGACAACGAGGATCTTTGTAATATCCTTGCAGCCTTGCAAATTCGAAGCCATCCAATGTCTGCAGTTCGTGATCCTGGGGGTGTAGTTGCTCAGGTGGCTGGGAGCACTCACCGTGTTCGCAATGAGACACCTACTGGCAGTCCCCCATGGGCTTTGCACGATGACAAGCCTCTACCACCTATCACTGGTCCTTCTGGCTAGTATTCACCTATTCATTCCATGTTTTGTGTCTAATCCTTATTGTATCAGAGCGCGTATGGCTGGAGCCCGTTCCAGATGGCATAGATAACATATCGTCGGGCGAGCAGACAGGAGTAAGGAACACACAGTACGTCGTATAAGGCCTCACACCAAGCCTTCGTGGTGATTTGCCGCAATCTCTTGCAGGGCACATGCTGAAGATGTGTCTCAAGGCATTGATGGCGATGAGGGGGCCAAACTCCATATTCTCCCACTGCAGCACCAGCGTCGCTGCGAAGCCTACGTTGTTTTCGAAGGCTTAGCCTTCAGAATATACAGCTCTTGGTACGATTCTTACCCCTACTCACTTTTTCTAATAAATGTTGTTTGCCTCCAGGGTGGAGGTTGAACCCCTGGTCAAGGGCATCCCAGGGAACATCCATCAAGGTTTTCGTCATCATCGCAAAGCTGAGCATGCATACGTTCTTGCTTTTGCTATGGGCGCCCTCCGTACTTTACTGGCAAGGCACGATATGGACCAGCAAGTACCTGCGTCTGCAATGCCTATGTCAGAGGCTGTGATGGCTGCATTTGCCTTGGCCGCAGACAACTTCTTAGGAGCAGAATGGTATGTCGTCTTCAAAGGGAAGAGGCCTGGGGTATACCCTGCATGGTAAGCACTTTCTATTTATTATTTTGGTTGCAGCGGTTTCTTATTATCGGCCTCAGGAGTTTCATGGCCACTTAGACGAAGGGCGTTAGCAATGCAAGTTTTCGAACAAGGCAGACGCAGAAGCAGCGTCCAGAGGAGCCGTTGAGGATGGCTATGTAGAGGTTTTGTAACGACATTCTTTTCCCAACAATTATATTTCTATACATATAGCAAACAGAAACGCAATGCGAGGGGTGAAGACAAAGCAAATGAACAATGAGGTGTGATTGTCAAGAGATAAGAAAACTAGAGTATGAAAGGTAAAGTACTAAGGAGTCAAATAGAAAGGATAATGAAAGGAAAAGCGATGAAAAGTAAAACGGGAGGCGATGGTTGATCTAAGGGATGGACGGGCATGCAGGCAAGCATGCAGGCGGGCACAAGGCAAGGCACGAGGCTCAAAATCCGGCAACATATGCATGAACCTTTTAAATGCGACATTAGGGTCGTTCACGGTAGCCACTTATTTAATACTTATTTTTTACTTAATAGGTTTCTACTGTGAAATTAAAATAAGTAATTCAATAGTGGTATTCAAAAATGCCATATATTTCTATTTATTAGATTACTTATTATAATTTCACAGTATAAACCTATTAAGTAAAAAATAAGTATCAAATAAGTGGCTACCGTGAACGACCCTAATATTCTACTGTGACCCATATACATGTTCATGGATGTGAAAAGAGGTTGGTGTGAGTACAACAGGGTGTCGTCCCTGAGGGAAGACCTAAGTAGAATACAAGCAGTATGTGTAACTGGACTAGTGGCGGCGACAAGAGGACCGGACATGTGATAGATCAAGCCGATCAGGTCACACTATGGCGGTGCAGTGTGGGTGAAGCTATTGCTCATAGACGCAGGTGTTACTAGTAGGAATTGAAAAAACTTATATCTGACAATAAGAGGGAAGCATTATATACTGTACATAGTGCGCCACAAGACACAAGTGCCGAACTGGGAGAGAATGCTACTCGCAAATGCAAGCGTGTGCCATCACTGTTGTGGCGCTGAATGGCTAGAGTGGCTGAGTCTGAGAGTCGTTGTACTGTAACATATATTTGAGTTCTTTCAGCAGAGCATGAATTATTGAACAGTTGCCCCATATTATTGATATCAATCAAAGCAAGTAGGCTGTAACCAGTAGTGTATTTCGGCCGGAACAGATACATAATAGCGATTGATTGTAGAAATGTCATCATTATCAACTAAATCCTTTCCTTATCTGGTACTCAAAGTTACTTCCATAAGTTTCATTTCCTATTGTCATCCTACTGCACAGCGTCTTCCTGTGCTATTAATATTCTTTGTGTCAGTGAGACCTGAGGCCTGAGCCACCTATGTAGGCTATGCTCCTATCCTGAATCCAATAATCAACCTTCCACCTCACTTGTTCAGATGCATGATCAATTGACAAATTATGAATCACCGGCCCCATCCTGAGGAGACAGTGGGGTATTTAATTTCAAAAATCATGAGGTATCACAGAAGGTATTAAAGTATAAGGCGAGGAAAGCAAAGTGTTGGAAGCTAAACGCGCATACACACTTACTTCAGCTTCCGGAGAAAGGAACTAAATACGATTGCCCTGTAACTAACCTAAACGCGCATACACACTTACTACATACATAGTTAGTTACATGGTCATGAGTGGGAGAAGATACACTACTAACCTTCAGCTTCCGGAGAAAGGAACTGAAGGTTTGGGTATCGTAAACTATCTACTTTTTATATGTGCTCCCAACACTGCTGTTGGGGTACCATCATTGTAAGTTTAGTTACTATAAAGGATGCTACTCGAAGGTTCTTTTGTCCCCAAGGAAAAAGGAGAAGAGAAAAGGAAAGCTACATTCTATACTGGTCATTCAGACCGTTTTCTCCGACACGCAGCGGTTGTGTCTCCAACACAAAGAACCAGTGTCAATGTTATCATAACTATGCACACTTGTCTATCTCACTCAGGCTGTCTTATTCACGTGTGCCATCAGTCACAAGGACATACAGCAAGAAAAGGGACGCCAGAGGTCAGCTAAGTGCATTATATGTTATATTTAGTGTTACTCCCATTTTACAGATATTATAGAAATTGCCTTCTCGCAAAGGAGGCTTCTTGGATGCGAATCGGTGACCATGACCATCTTACCTCCATGGATGTCAACATTCACAATACCACTGTCATTCCCGTATTTGACCCTGTCTTCTCTACAACTCGTATCATCTTGCCTGTCAAACATTTCAACCCCACACTCCAGAATGTGTTCTCCATCAATTTATGCGTTACTGTACCAATACAGATGCAGGATTCGAAGACTCGAAGGCCTTCTGGCAGTCACGAACATGTAGGGCAGATGGCTTGACTATCAACTGGTTCATTGCTTATATAGCTATAATACATTCACGCTAAGGGGTGTCGACAATAACCATACCATACAGTTGAAACATTGCATGTCTGATTTTACAGTGTAAAATATACAGTGTTATCATGTGTACGGGATGGTGTGGGGCTGGATACAGTGCCAAAAATGTCGATTCCTTACTTCATATGGGAGAAGATGGCTGTAGACTACATAGGCCCATAACTGTTTACAGCTCTTTTCACCATGCTACCTCACACTATCATTGGGATGTTTTTTCACTTGCTGTAAACACATGGTCCGTGCATGCCCACAAACCTCTGACTCTGACGACTAACTTTCCGCGTTGATGGGTTAACTTTGGTTTGTCAACCGGACTTCTCTCATTTTCTCATCACTGATATGCCTAAGGCATCGAGGGAACTCTACAACCATAACACTCGAAATGCCTTTACCTGCCAACTCAACATCTCTACCAACCCTTCAGGTTGTGGTTCTTACTTGTGTACATCTTCCCAGATCCGGCTAGATCCTGTCGCACCAGAAGTGCTTCATGAAGATGAATCCTACGTGATGGATACAAGCATAGATACCGATGAGAATCATGTGGTCAACAATCATAATGAGGATGTAGAGCAACTTGTTGAGGTCATCCCGGGTGTCCATGCTGTCACCAAATTGAAGGCTAAACAGTACGAGAACTCCGTGAGCCCTCCTTGATTTGATTTCTTGCAATGACTCATCTAGCCTCCTACAGGATGTTCCCCTGAAGACTTGGGTTAAATATCGGGACGACTATCTTGATGAATGCATGAGATTGGAGGGTCGTGGGTCTTTTCACAGCGCTTGCACTGGGTGTCAGACAGCAATACCACGATACCGTTGTAAGGACTGTACAACGGGGCCTCTTTGGTGCCAGGCCTGCTTAGTTGAAAGGCATGACCAGTCCCCGCTGCACATAGTGGAGGTACAGTGCACACACCTTCTCTCGTGATATGCTCTGATTGTGCTTTCAGATGTGGAATGGGTCATTCTTCCAGCGTGCCACTTTACACGATCTTGGCCTCCGAATACAATTAGGGCACACATATGGCCATTTATGCCCCACTCGAACACTGGCAAATGCTACCTTTACTGTCATACACTCCAACGCCATTCACACCATCGCTATCGACCAATGCCGATGCCATGGACTCCCGCTTAGCAAACAACTTCTCTGTATTGGTTGGTGGCCGGCAACTCCGCTCGACCCAAGATCTGCGGCTACTTTCAAAGTTCTTTGACACTACCACCTGCTGAACCTGCAGGGGAAGGTGACCGGCTACAGCTTTTATCAAGCGTTGGAATATCAAACGGACAATACCAGATTACAGCCTCCTCCTGTGCATAGTTGACCCTTTTTATCTGTGTCCTGCTACTGACCATGAAACGACAGAACCAATTAGAGACCTTCATGACCATGGTCTGGGAATGGCGGCATACCAAGATGCTAAAGCATGCAGGCCGAGCTTTTGATCCAGCAGGGATTGCTGCGACGGCCCCAGGTTCTTTGGCCATCCCTTGCCGCGCGTGCCCCCTCCCAAATGTCAACCTCCCAAAAGGTTGGGAAAATGTGCTGCCAGCACAAACATATGTATTTCATTCAAACATTGGCTTTGCTAATTACTATTCACAGCTGGCTTTATACTTTGATCATCGCTATGGATGCTAATTTCTGGCTTAAAAGTAGGCTGCGAAGTTCAATCAACAGAGAACCAACCCTGGGCTTGGGTTGGTCCTATTTCATGGACAATGGGCCGTATTCTGATTTCATCAAGGGCTATGTCGATGAAGATGAGGTGCGTATTTTCGATAATATACTGTATGATTCAGGGCCATTACTTTCACCTACCGTAGATTCAGACATGTGTCGATGATATCCTAACTTGCGGATACACGGGGAAATCAGCGGGAAGGAAGATGTGTGTGTCTGAGGGAGGCCTAGGTAAACAGACCGCGCTTGCGAGCCTACTGCAGCCGAGATACTACCTGATCTGGACCTACTGCAGTCCGAGTTATGCTGGGGGTGAACTGAACAAGGTTCCACTGGGTGCCAACTGCCGGCTGCTAGTCCAATACGCTGTGCTAAGAGATGAAAGTGGAAAGGAAAGCAAGAGAAAGAAGCTGGGAATCGGTACTGAGTTGATTGCCTTCATCCTATCTACAAAACTACTCTTTTATATGTCACGCAGAGGACGCACGGACCTCCTATGACACTACCAAGTCGTGCTGTTTTTCCTATCCCTGCCTATTGAGTCTCACTTGTCCGTCTGGGCCGATGCGTGCCGGTCACGCACCTCCGACATAGCCGTTTGCATTTCCATCCTTCTGACGTCGCCTAGACCCTGGTTGACGTCGGCCGACTTTGGCTGGCACCGGCCAACCGGGTAGCTATGTAGACGTGTCAGTTATACCTTTTTGAGAATCTTGGTTTGTTCTGCTTCTGGAAGTCCGAGTTGTCCGAGGGCCGTCCACTTTTAGGTTAGAGTGTAGTTTGCTTCCGTTTTGTGGTGATTGGCCATGCCTTCGGACCATCAGGGGCTGGTGATACCTGGAGCCTCGCCCGGCGCTCTTGGCCGCTGACTTGGCCTCCTCAGTCTACTGTCCGGCCTGTCCGCTTCCGTCGGCTGCTCGGCCTGTTTCCACATGGTGTAGCTTTGCAGGCGCATCATCAGTTTCTAAGCACTCCTTAACATGCTCACCAAGTAGTCAAAAGGTCTACGCACAACAGGTATGGCTGCAGTTAGCTGTGCTCGTCACCAACTCTTTTGGCCGTTGGGTATGGGCGATTTGCAGAAAGGGGAGAGGTGTGTTAAGTTTCTTGTGTCTGATACAAGTCCTATTGACAGATTGTTTTAGGTATTGTAATATGGATTATTTATTTGCCTCAAGCATCCAAGGGGCTGGACTTCGACTTGTCACTATCTCATGCGACGTCACTTGCCAATGGTTTGTCAGGTTCTGGCAGTGAGTTCCTTTTCTTCCCCATGGCCTTGGTGCCTCTTTATCACAGTTCTCGATTCGTGCCCTCATACCAAAGTTCCATCTGCAGAACCATGATGAGGGCTGTCACAGTACTTACTCCTTTAATTTCTTCAAGGGCGCAGCACAGACAGACAGTAAAGGTGTAGAGCGGAACTGGGATAATTTGAATGGACAGGGTCCATCTACCTCAGAGATGCTGCTGGGCGCTTGTTGGGATACACTAGATGACTGCTTTGCATGGGCCAACTGGTGGAAAACCATGGGTCTCGGTATGTAACATTTTTTGGTTTCAGGCCATTTGCTCACCTCACAACGTAGGAAAACTCCTTCTTAAACGACTACTCATTGCCATTCCCCAGGCCATACATACAAGGTCCGATTTCAAGAGCTTTGATGAGAGTCTGCGCCGGGAGATGCCAGCAGAAGTCATCAAGGCAGAAAAAGTTCTGGTCGCTTGGGATGATGACAAGTCGTGCCCTAATCCATATCATATTCCCAAGTCAAGTGAGTATAAGGTGTGACAGGGGTATGGGTACATCAGGAAAAGTGTCAGTACTTTTTCTTGTCTTTCAGTACTTTTTTCATGACTTTTTTGTCTTTCTTGTCTTTTTTAAAAGACAAAAGACAAAAAAGACAAGAAAAAGTACTAAAAGACAAGAAAAAGTACTGACACTTTTCCTGATGTAACACCATGAGTATCAGGTCATGGGTATTCCTGGGTACGGGTATGGGTTTGGGTTTATCGTACCTGTGAAATACTGTACCCGTTCGCCCGGGTATACGGTCTTCTCTATACCTCAAATCTCTTGGTCTCAAAGTTCTTTCCATACACTGCCTTACCCCAACAAGTTTATCCTAATCAAATTCTCCGCAGGACAAAATCCAGCTACCACACTCATCAATAACATTTTGATTTTTGCATCTGTGCCCCTCCCATCGCCGACACTTTTACCGGCCTTCAAGTACTGCACACCAGTGAATACCTTCAATTGGACCGAATTCATAGGCGGGGGCGTTGTCGGAATGAAGATCTGTAACCCCAACAGCACAAATCCTGTGGGGTATTGTCAACATACTCTTGATCGCATTGGTCTTCCTTACAACATGTCCAACGCTGCACAAAACGGTACATTCGAAGTATGTGATAGTGGCCTCATGGATATCCCTGGAGTATACACTTCAGGCGGGCAAACTCTCTCTTACTCTCAACCTGCCGAAACTGTCTCCATTGGGTCACTTCCCTATACACCCTGTATACCCTCCAGCTCGAACTGTCAAACATACCAGAGCACACAGATTTTCACCGACTTTGCCTCACTCGCCTCCTCTACAACTGGTGCCTTGGCTGCTCTGATAGGCTCGGGTGCTTCCCATGCAGGCAGCATCGACAGCTAATCCTACCAAGGCATCCAGATCCAATGGTGCATGATCTGTTATGATCTCACTTTTCACAACTCACAAGCATCCTTAGTGTTGTGTTTTCTGTTGCTTTCCTCGTGGCGTGAATGCCTGTTCACCGACTTCGCCTCACTTGCCTCCTCTACAACCAGTGCCTCGGCTGCTCTGACAGGCTCAGGTGGTTGCGTTCCTTGCGTGACTGCCTGTGCTTCTTGATGGAATAGGGAGATGCATTGCGGAATTTGATGCTCATTAGAATACCGAATCAGCTATACCATTATATACACATCTTATACATGACTTTTGCCAAAGAAAGGCTTGGTGACCTCGCATAATATCGTGGGAAAACTATACAGTTTTCACTTGTGGCTGGCGTGTGGCTGATCTTTGCTTCTGCTTCGATTGTGCGTCGCAAAGAGAACGAGGCACACCCTAACCTCTCAGGCCTCAGGCCGCCAATGGCTTCATCAGGTCTCATTGAGGCTAGCAAAAAGGAACAATTCATCGAGATCTGGCTCACCCACTTAAAGGTGAGTAGTTTTTTTTTTATAATCCCACGGTCCATGGATGCCTAACAATTCAACAAAGTCTTCTGCGAAGTCATCGTGTTCATCACTCCACTCCCGCACTTCCTCTGTATCCAGTGCAGCCAGATCGAGTGCAAAGGCAATTGGGCAAGGCATCAAGTGCATCAAGAAAGGTGCCAATGCAATCATTTGGCCTCTTAAGCAGGCTAAACATGCACTATCCAATGTTTTGTCTCCAGTTATCAGTGATGCAGAGGACCCAACTACCGACGATCCGTTGAGACAGAACACTTTAGCACGTGTATCAGCTCCCAAGACAGTACTGTAGATACCGAGTGCTGCCAAGTGCTCCAATATATTTTATTATAGATTTTAGTTACAGTCACTCCTTATCAGCTCCTGAAGGTCTTGGGCAGCTACCTAATAGCTGCCTATAGCTGCCTGACAGCAGTACAGAGCTGCCTATAGCTGCCTGACAGCAGTACAGAGCTGCCTATAGCTGCCTATGCCCCATGTGCTCCGGCAGCTCGGACATCACGAAAAAGGTCCTAGCATTAGGAGGCCTAAAAAGACCTTATATTTCCTACAAGCCATCACAATTGTTAAGATGCATTGTTAAGATTATTTGCAATTACAATGGTCCTCTTTTTTATTATAAGGCCATTTAATCCTTAAAAGATGCTATAAGATGGTAAGCAAGGCATTGCTAGCCTCTTTTGGTCTTCCGATGCATTGCCAGCCTCCTTTGGCATTGTCAGCCTCTTTTGGTCTTTTGATGCATTGTCAGCCTCCTTTGGTCTTCCAATGCATTGCCAGCCTCCTTTGGCATTGTTAGCCTCCTTTGGTCTTTCGATACATTGCCAGCCTCCTTTGGCCTTTTTTGGTCACCAGTAAAATTTACTCAAAATTATTATTATTGTAATTTTTATTTCATTTTATATATTACTAATTTAATTCTCTTTTATTTTATCTATTATTTAATTTAGTTATCTTTATTTTTATTATCTAATTTAATTTAATTATAATTATTTACTATCTTTATTGGAATAATACACAAGTTGGAAATTTTGCCTAAGTTGAGATTTGAACTCTCAACCTGCTTAAACACTAGTATAATTACTAACATGCTCTTAACCACTGCACTACTGTGGCAAACATATAATAAAGAGATAAACTATTCTTATAGCTGCTTTATCTAGTATTGCTGTTGGCACAAGCTGACATTTTTAACTTTGCTATATCTTAAGAAATAAAATAGCTAAAAATATGAAAATATTTGTGGGGATAGATAAGATAAAAAGATAAAGGGTCCCCTGCCAACTTTAAGCGATCCAATTGGCCGTTCCTGAGTTATTCAATTAACTATAAGCTTAGTTTAAAGGGTTTAAAGTGGATTAAATAACTTAGGAATGGCTGATTGGATCGCTTAGAGTTGGCAGGGGACCCTTTATCTTTTGATCTCATCTATCTCCACAATTATTTTCATATTTTTAACTATTTTATTTCTTAAGATATAGCAAAGTTAAAAAATGTTAGCTCAAGCCAGCAGCAACACTGGCTTTACCTTTAATGCTTAGATGAATAAAAATGGCTAACAATGACCAAATATGGCTGGCAATGTATCAAAAGACCAAAAGAGGCTAGCAATGCATTGGAAGAACCAAAAGAGGCTGGCAATGCATTGAAAGACCAAAAGAGGCTGACAATGCCAAAGGAGGCTGGCAATGCATTAGAAGACCAAAAGAGGTTGACAATGCATTGCTTAGCCTTTAAATGCCATTTAATATATTTCATTGCCCTTATATTTCATTATAAGACAACTAATGCATTGGTAAGCATTATAATCTCTCATGACCATCTTTAACCCTTATAATTGCATATAATAATTTCATTCTCAATTATATGGCCTTTTAATACAGTATGTAACTAGGCTCCTAAAGGCATCTAATCTTAGAGGATCCCTCCCAATGATTGTACCTTTTTCGTGATGCCGCCTTTACCAAGTCATTAGGGTCGTTCATGGTAGCCACTTATTTGATACTTATTTTTTACTTAATAGGTTTATACTGTGAAATTATAATAAGTAATTTAATAAATAAAAATATATGGCATCTTTGAATACCACTATTAGATTACTTATTTTAATTTCACGGTAGAAACCTATTAAGTAAAAAATAAGTATCAAATAAGTGGCTACTGTGAACGACCCTATTGTTGTGTGTCCTGCTTCAATGCTTTAATTCCAACATGGGCCTCAGTGCCTAAGATTATTGGATCACAGAGGGATGTTGAGACGGAACACTTTAGCACGTGTATCGGCTCCCGAGACAGTACTGTAGATACCGAGTGCTGCCGAGTGCTCCAATATATCTTATTATAGATTTTAGTTCTAGTCGCTCCTTATGAGCTCCCGAAGGTCTTGAGCAGCTACCTAATAGCTGCCTATAGCTGCCTGACAGCAGTACAAAGCTGCCTATAGCTGCCTATGCCCCATATGCTCTGGCAGCTCCCCATGTGCTTCAGTAGCTCACCACATTTTGATAGCCGACATTTTGATTGGCAGCTTCTATTCTTTTATGTATTATAATAGCTTTTTCATCTGCCTATTATATTTCTACAAAGCTTCCATACTTATCAGTAGCTCTATTGTTCTCCCTTCACTTACTGTTTTAGCTACCGGTAATCACTGCAGATCAGGGACACTCGCTACATGTATAAGTACTGTAACTTGTATGCCTGAGGAATATAGAAGTTAATACTCTCTCTTTCCTACCGACTGGTCTGTGCACTTAGCTGCCGACTGACGTCTTTCCTTGCTGCGCTTCATCACGATTAAGCCAGCATCAAGACCGATGGATTGCTGGAGGTTATCACAGTTGAATCTAATGAGGAGCTGGATGACCTTGAGAAGGAACTGGGTGCATTTACTTACTATTTTTTCCTCACTGTCTTACTCATTTCAATTTCAGTGGCGGTCAAGGAAACTTGAAGGTCTCCTATATATTTTTTCTTCAAACCTAAAGTAACGATCGAGGTACATTAGGAAAAGTGTTGGTACTTTTTCATGTCTTTTAGTACTTTTTCATGTCTTTTTTGTCTTTTGTCTTTTAAAAAAGACAAGAAAGACAAAAAAGTCATGAAAAAAGTACTGAAAGACAAGAAAAAGTACTGACACTTTTCCTGATGCTACACAAGGGCCGTGTTGCCCACTTCTTCACCTGCTCCTCAAAGAAATGCAAAACTGAGGCACGAGGTGTTCGGTGCTATCAAGACAAAGGCGACAAGTCTTCAACCGCCAACCTCTGACACCACGCAGTATGCTGCTTCGGCGAGGATACGGTGATGCGCTAGCCCAGCGTAGCAGCGAAACAATCCGAAGAAGACAGACCGAGCAGACCCGAAGGGCATTGGCCTGAGCAATAAACCGAGGAGACCAAGTCAGCGACCAAGAGCCTCGGGCACGACCCCAAGGCTCGTTGGCCCGAAATAGACCGAAAGGCATGACCAATCCTCACTCTAACAAGAAGGAGCACAGATCACCCATGTTCCCAAAGTCGGACAAAACCCAAGTTGGCCGACTGGCCCGAAGCAGGACAAACACACCCCAAAGGGGCCATGACTACCTATGCAACCAGTACCAAGCCCTCAGCTGAGATCAGGCGAGAAGTAGATCAACTAAGGGCACCGAATGGTAAAGCCTCAGTATAGGCTAGAGGGATAGGGCCGGCATGGGTACAGGAGGTCCATGCGGCCTCGGAGGGACAGTATATAAGGAGTGTTTTATGTAGATAGTAGGGGAGCGGAGCAGGAGGGAGCAGTACCTGAGACAATCCAAGAAGAGAGCTCCAGTACAGTGTGGAGGCGACCACCTTAGGAGCCTAGTACAGTGCAGGAAGCCGAGTCCCCCATTCCCTTTCATAGAGTTTGGAACCGAGCCCCCTTTCCCTCACTTCAGTTCCCTGTAGCCAGTGGAACCGCAGCTAGCCCCTCGGGCCACCATAGGCCCGACCAGGGATCCAGTCAGACAGTCGGACCACTGTGGGTCTGACATAGGTTTAGTTACACCGCAGGCAGTAGGTCCAGCCTGGAGTAGGGCCGGTCAAGCACCCCTCAGTAGCCCTGAGAGCTCCTACGCCCACAGGACATCATCGCAACGCCTCGGTCCGGCGTTCGGGGCATCGGCTCGGCTTAGTCCCCCATCGGCACTACTGGCAGCACATTTCAGAGCCGTTGGCCTGATACGTTGACCCCCTGAGCACACTTATCCGAGCCTAGGAGGATATATCCCATATATCCTAGGTGTTGGATATCAATGGTCAATGAGGCTGTAGGTGGGGTGTCTGGTGGCCAGTGGAGCGGTAACATTTTCAGTGCCTTTGCCAGTCAAGGGCAAAAACCCGTTGTGTATTCTCATCGTGCACACTCAGGCCCTGAGTTCCGGTGAGTACATGTGCTATACCTACCTTTCTTTGACTCATGTACATCAGTGCCCACATTGCAAAATGGGTTGCCGAAAGCAATTGCCCAGCAACTATTGTCTCCGATCCCAAGCTCGTCAATCTTCTCACAACAGGACACCCCCACCTCAAGGTTCCATCTCCTAACACCGTTCGTCGTGACATTCTTGCGGCCTATCTGAAGTGCTGCGAATGTATCGTCAAGCTCCTTCAGGATCACCCAGGGCGTGTCCATTTTGCGACCGATGCATGGATGTCAACCAATCACCACGTGTTTGTTGCTTGGACTGTGCACTTTAAGTACAATGGGGCCATGTTGGCCTTTTTATTGGATATCATTGAGGTTTCTGAATCTCATACTGGCGTGGCATTGGCCCGGGCATTTCAGAAGATGCTTAAGACTTTTGGGCTTCAAGACTGGGTAAGTTTGTAGCCTCATGTTATGCTCTCAAGCTAATCATTTCTACAGATCCTTGCCGTGAATGCTGACAACGCAACGTCAAACAACACACAGGGGGAAGCGCTCGTGAATATGGACAACTCATTTGTGATGGAGCATCGCGTTCATTGCTTCAACCACACCTTGCAGCTCTCTGCGAAAACCCTTCTGCGCCCTTTCAATGCTGGGTTAGGCAAGGCAACCGAACATGGTAATGATAATGATATTGACCCCCTCGACTTGGACATCAATGGCGACAACTGCGAAGATGGTGAAGATGAAGATGAAGACAAAGATGAAGATGAAGACCTTCCGGACCTAGACGGCGCAGATAACCTTGATGACAGTGTCGACGAGTTGGACAAATTGGATCCAGATGCACGTGAGGAGGTTATGGCAGACACAGCTGCTGTCCGTAAAGTGGTAACAAAGCTTCGCCACCTTGCTTTTGCCATTGTATGCTCCACAACCATCACCCTCCCTGCATGGCGCAGATACTGCAAGGAGCTCAAGCTCAAGCCACGCATCCTCCCACGCGATGTCGTCACTCACTGGAACTCTACTTACTACATGCTTGACTTTGCAATCAGATACCGCACTGCCATCGATGCCATGACAGCCAACAAGTCCCTCAAGCTCCGAAAGATCAAACTGGAAATGGAGGAGTGGTCTATTGCCGAGGACCTTGTCGCGGTCTTGCTCCAATATAAGAATGCGATGCTCTTCTTCTCCCAAGACTCCGCTGGTGTTGCTGCCATCATCCCTGCTATGGACCGGATAACAAGCCACCTCAATTACCAAACTGGGAAAGTATACCATCCCTCCATCGCAGCCGCCATGAAGCTCGCACGCAAGAAGATGGACTGCTACTACATGCTTACTGACTCCTCCTCTACATATCATATCGCCATGATCCTACATCCAGGAATGAAGCTGGAATATTTTCACAACCAGAAGTGGAAGGGAGAATGGATCAAAGAAGCCGAGTCTCTGGTCTGGGAGGAGTACATTGCAGAATATGAGAAGGTGGCCAATGAATCCAACGCGACGCCCACAAAGAACTCAAAGACCGAGAACAATGGTGGATTCGTGTCTTTCAGTGACCTTTCTGTTACCTCTGCTCCCCGCGCCAGCGAGATCCAGGAGTACCTCAATCACCCTGTCGAGAACGTGAAGGACCCTTTGAGGTGGTGGGTGGACAACCAACATGTCTACCCCAACCTTCATTGCATGGCTTTGGACTATTTGAGCATCCCCGGTAAGTGCAGTATAATATTATAATCATTTCAATCACTGATATAATGTTTAGCAACTTCTACCTCCGTCGAATGTGTGTTCTCACAAGGCCGCCACCTTCTCCCTTTCACACGCAACAAGCTCTCACCACCCTCAATTTGCGCTTTTCTCTGTTTTGGCTCATGGGCACGCTGCGGTCTCGTCGTTTTTGAGGATGTGGTAGTGGCTGTCTCTGCAAGGAGCACGGGTAGATAGAACTTAGCTTTAGTGGTTGTAACTAGTAGCACATTTCATATACAAAACCTGCAGTGTTGTATGGTTTCGTACCTCACCCACGGTGTCTTACTCGTGCACGGTGTTGTGCCTGAACCCGTAAAACAAAATGGTGTACCCGTACCCTTAACCATTCGGGTACGGGTTAGGGTTTATCAAATCATACCCTAGGGTTACCCCTGGAATACCTTAAGTGAGTAATCGTCACACCTGCTCATTGTCTACCTTACGGACAGCATTTGGGCATTAGACATAACACTTCAACAGGTTCGCCTTTTGATGGTGGAAGAAGAGAAGGCGAAGCAGAGGCCGGCAATAGCGTCACACATGATGTAAGCGCTGGCGCATTCCTTCTTCTCTGAATGGATATTCAGTGCTTGCAGTGAGTTCTTGACACGGCATATTTGTATCGTCTCATTCGTCTGCTATGCTAATCGTTTTTTAGACAGGCGATTTGGCTTGAAGTTAAAGGAAAGCAAAAGCAAACACTGCTCCAAACAACTTCAACAGTTGAATGCTGGACCACTCTCCTCAAGTGAATACAACGCTTCTGCAAAATTCAGTAAGTCTACATGCCTGGCTTCGACCCAAAGAACAGCACCCATACCGAGCACTTAGCCTCACCCAACACCAGACTGCAAGCTTTATATGCCGTCAGACCTCTCACAGTCTGACTGCTGCAAGTACTGCCCTGGTGGTCTTTCTGACATGGAAGATCGTCTTCAATTCGCAGAGGCTTGCGACACCCTGGAGAACCTGTGCCATCACCTCTGAACTCACTCATTCCCTAATCACTTCAAGATTGCCAATGTCACTGGTCAAATTCACAATACCCGTGCTCAAGAAACCCAGTATCATATCGACGATAAAGTACGGGCCGCCGAATTACAATATCGGCATTCTCGTGATGCATTGATGGGGCTTAGGGGTCATGGGTCATGGGAGAATCAATTGCAAGTTTTGGAACGGTCAGATGTGAGGGCTTTGAATGAACGGGAGCTGACAACACAAGAGATCAAGAACATTTGTCGGGTGCGAGAATGGGCTGGTGTGGTTGTAGAAGTGGATGACGTGAGTGCAGAAAGGGTAGTTGCGACTGTGGCAGCCGCTGGAGAGGGGCAGTGAAGACCATCGTGGATATGGTTCACAGGCATCACAAAAAAGGTACAATCATTGGGAGGGATCCTCTAAGATTAGATGCCTTTAGGAGCCTAGTTACATACTGTATTAAAAGGCCATATAATTGAGAATGAAATTATTATATGCAATTATAAGGGTTAAAGATGGTCATGAGAGATTACAATGCTTACCAATGCATTAGTTGTCTTATAATGAAATATAAGGGCAATGGAGTATATTAAATGGCATTTAAAGGCTAAGCAATGCATTGTCAGCCTTTTTTGGTCTTCCGATGCATTGTCAGCCTCTTTTGGTCTTCTAATGCATTGCTAGCCTCCTTTGGCATTGTCAGCCTCTTTTGGTCTTTTGATGCATTGCAAGCCTCCTTTGGTCTTCCAATGCATTGTCAGCCTCTTTTGGTCTTTTAATGCATTGTCAGCCTCCTTTGGCATTGTCAGCCTCTTTTGGTCTTTCAATGCATTGCCAGCCTCTTTTGGTTCTTCCAATGCATTGCTAGCCTCTTTTGGTCTTTTGATACATTGCCAGCCATATTTGGTCATTGTTAGCCATTTTTATTCATCTAAGCATTAAAGGTAAAGCCAGTGTTGCTGCTGGCTTGAGCTAACATTTTTTAACTTTGCTATATCTTAAGAAATAAAATAGTTAAAAATATGAAAATAATTGTGGAGATAGATGAGATCAAAAGATAAAGGGTCCCCTGCCAACTCTAAGCGATCCAATCAGCCATTCCTGAGTTATTTAATCCACTTTAAACCCTTTAAACTAAGCTTATAGTTAATTGAATAACTCAGGAACGGCCAATCAGATCGCTTAAAGTTGGCAGGGGACCCTTTATCTTTTTATCTTATCTATCCCCACAAATATTTTCAGATTTTTAGCTATTTTATCTCTTAAGATATAGCAAAGTTAAAAATGTCAGCTTGTGCTAACAGCAACACTAGATAAAGCAGCTATAAGAATAGTTTATCTCTTTATTATATGTTTGCCACAGTAGTGCAGTGGTTAAGAGCATGTAAGTAATTATACTAGTGTTAAAGCAGGTTGAGAATTCAAATCTCAACTTAGGCAAAATTTCCAACTTGTGTAAAAATTCCAATAAAGATAGTAAATAATTATAATTAAATTAAATAATAGATAAAATAAAAGAGAATTAAATTAGTAATATATAAAATGAAATAAAAATTACAATAATAATAATTTTGAGTAAATTTTACTGGTGATCAAAAAAGGCCAAAGGAGGCTGGCAATAGGGTCGTTCAGAGTTCTCCTTATTTGCCACTTATTGGCTAATTATTATTTCACTTATTTCACCACTTATTTGATAAGGATAGCGATAAGTACTTAAAGTAGGATAAATGAACTTTGTTGACGATTATTCTTATTGGCCTACTTATTGCCTCTGCTTATCGGGCCACTTATTCCGAAATTCAAGCGGAGCTTTATCTCCCGATTTTTCCCACCCTCACTGGAATCACCCGCATCCACCTCACACTATCACTCAAGGCCTTGTTTCTCACACAACAACAGCCATGGCCCCTTATCAACGACATGCAGGCAGGCAACCCACCCCCTTCTCAACCCACATTTGGTGCTCTCCCTCCTTTTGCGCTGCACCCACAGCTGTCGGCTCTCTCAGCAACTCCAATCAATCACAGGCTCTGTGAGGAGTACACCAAGATCAAGCTCCCAACCTCAGACACAAAAGAGCGCCCCAGGAAGGCTGCTGTGGCCGCGGCCTAGTGCACCCACACCATCACCTCCACCACCAAGTACTCCAAGTGTACCGCCTCGTTTACCATCACCACCACCGCCTCATCTGTCAAGTGCCACGCCAGCAGTTCCCACAGCCTTGCCACACTTCGCTCCAGCCACCCCTCCACGGCGAGTTGGCGACCTGGCCCCCCTTCTGCACAATTGAGTCCTCAACCACATCCTATTCCTACAATACCCCCATGGAGGCCGTCCCCTTCGTCAGGCTGAGTTGTTGTAGCACATTATAGTACATTTGTCATTTGTCGTAGTTGCATGGGTGTACTGTACATACACTTTTTTTCTCAATCCCAATATATGATTTTATCCATCACTCTACTGTCTGAAGGAAGGGAACTGTGGGTTCCGTCAAACCTGTCAAGCTGTCCCAAACCCATGCCTGTACCCATATGCGCATCCATTTTAATGTGGCATGCATGGTGAGCTTCGCAAACGACTTAACACTTTCAACTTGATGCAATTTAAACTCAGTCGGCGTTGCCGAACCCATTGCTGGACTCTATGAGTGCATAGAATAATTCATTATTTGCTACTTATTGTAAAATTCCCGGGAGGGGGGTTTCAAAGTTGCAATTATTCTTCACTTATTTGCTACTTATTATGTCTACTTATTGCCGATTTGGCAGTAAAACATCAATAAGTGATCAATAAGTAGGAATTTAAGTGGCCAATAATGGCCAACTTTGAACGACCCTAATGCATTGAAAGACCAAAGGAGGCTGACAATGCATCAAAAGACCAAAAGAGGCTGACAATGCCAAAGGAGGCTGGCAATGCATCGGAAGACCAAAAGAGGCTAGCAATGCCTTGCTTATCATTTTATAGCATCTTTTAAGGATTAAATGGCCTTATAATAAAAAAGAGGACCATCATAATTGCAAATAATCTTAACAATGCATCTTAACAATTGTGATGGCTTGTAGGAAATATAAGGTCTTTTTAGGCCTCCTAATGCTAGGACCTTTTTCGTGATGTGGGTTCAACTTGATGATGCCAAGTTTGTACCCACGAAGGTACTCGTACGAGTGTGTAAATGCAGGCTGTTCTTTCTCAACAACCTCGCCTGTTCGCTTGTTCGTTCCAGTGTAGATCACCTTCGCAACGTCCATCAAGCAATTGACCAAAAAGCTACCAATATGCACTGGCGATGAGCTAATTGAGGATGGTGAGGGCATTATTTGTAGAGATGGCAAGCAATCAAGGGGACTGTAAGAGAAAGGGACGGAAATTATGTGACTTCAAAGGAATACCCAGTGTGTGAAAAATTGACTTAGACACTGTGACTTTGTAATCAGATCACATCAATGACTTTCTGCACATACGATCACTGCACAATCATACCTCAACTTCCTGTTTTTCCAACTTTACTTGATAATGCCACTAAAGCAGAAACTATCAACACCTTCTTCCAAGAAGAGGACCCCAAAAAGGAGCCGAAAGGCTGACATCCACTATCCTAGGGGAGGGCTTCAGACCACCTTTCCAGTCGAAGGTATGTTGTTATCAATTACTCAATATAAGTGCTCAACATTAGTAGTTCAACCAGCTGGTTCTTCTGATGCTATCCCAATAGTAACCCCTGCACCAGATGGATGGCGTCGAGTGCACTTTAGTCCACCTGCTATTATTTTGGGTGCTGCCAGTGAAACTCAGGCTTTTACACATCACCATGGTCATCAAAGTCAAACTGATTCTCAGGCTGATGACCCTTTTGTTGGTCCTAGAGGCAATATTAGGGTCGTTCATGGTAGCCACTTATTTAATACTTATTTTTTACTTAATAGGTTTCTACTGTGAAATTATAATAAGTAATCTAATAAATAAAAATATATGGCATCTTTGAATACCACTATTAGATTACTTATTTTAATTTCACAGTAGAAACCTATTAAGTAAAAAATAAGTATTAAATAAGTGGCTACTGTGAACGACCCTATTATGGCTGATACTCATACTTAGGTGCTTTTTATTTTTAAATTTATTTTTTAAATTCTTTTTCTAGAATTTATTATAGAAGGAGAACTTTCGCATGAATGTATCTCCTAGTACCTCATTAGAGAGAAGTGAGAGGGGTCAAAATGAGCAAATGTCTCCTACTCCTCATAGACATCAGCGGTGTCCAACACTTAGGGCAGAGAAAAAGGCAGAAGGTCGTTCTGCTGATCTTTTACCCTTTTATGAGGTTTATCCAGATCAAACAAAGCACTGCAAGTTTTGCTTGTAAGTGGTTAAATTTTTATAAGATTTTTAAAAGGGATTAAAAGGGATTTTTAGGTCTAGGGCTGAAAATAACCCTAGTTTTACCCCAGTTCGATATGGTAAAAAAACCTCTACAACTACCTTACGTAGGCATCTTTTTAGTGTTGCTCGTGACAAGACCACTCATTGATATAAGTGGACTGCTGAGTGTAGGAGGCATGGCATTACCATTACAGCCAAGGAGGCTATAGAGGCTATTGCAGCCCATGAGGGTATTAGGCCTGACACTCAAACTCAGTCTAGGCCACAATTTACCCCAACACACTTTATAAATGCCCTTGCAGAATTTATTACTGCAACAGATCAGGTATAAGCACTTTATTTATTTATTTTTAGGTTTTTATTTCTATTAACAACATTTTTTATAGCCTATCAGCATTGTGGATTTTAAAGAGTTTAGAAATCTCCTTCTTTTACTAAAGGGAGATCTTCAAGAGAAAGACATTCCACATCGAACTTCTTTAACAAATCGGATCCTAGAGCTAAATCAAAAGCATATAGATAATCTGTCCAATCAGATGCTAGTAAGGTTATTTACTTTACTAATTATATTAAGCTAATTTTTATTTTATTTTAAGCAAACCTCCATGGGAAAGGTCTCTTTTACCATGGATGTTTGGACTGACTTTAATATGAAGGCCTATATGGCAGTTACTGCCCATTGGCTGCAAAAAGTTTCTTTACAGCAGCCAAAACTTACCCTTTGCTCTGATCTTATCAGCTTCATTCACATTCCTGGTTCCCATACTGGAGAGCGTCTTGCAAAGGTATTTGTTTATATTTTGGATCGCATTAAGTTAAGCAAAAGTAAAAAGGTGTGTTTTGCTTAATAGCTTAAGACTTAAGCTTATATATTTTAATAGATTGGTTGGATTACTATGGATAATGCATCCAATAATGATACCTTCATGTCTGCTCTACAAGGCACTCTTCTTCAGCATAGGATTGAGTTTTCTGAGTCTAAACAGCGTATACAGTATGTATAATACTTTTATTAATATTGGCCTAATTTTCTTCAAATAGTTGCTTCCCACATATTGTTAACTTGGCCTGTAAGGCCATGATAACTACTTGGGGTCAGATTGAGTTTGAAAGTGACCCTATTAGAAAACTGTGGGCAGTAATATAAAGTGTAAGTGTTTTAATTTTTATTAGTGAGATTTTGCTTAAATTTTATATAGATCCATGCATCTTCTTTGCGACGTTCCAAATTTTCAGACCTCTTAAATGACTTTCAATTCCCACCACTTTAGTTAATTCGTGATGTTGAAACAAGGTGGTCATCAACTTATTTGATGATTAATAGGGCTATACAGCTTAGAGATGTAAGTAAGGTTATAGCCTCTTTATAATATATGCTGAGCTGTCTATTTTAGATTATTGATGTATATTTGTGTCAATATGATGAAGATCACAAACTTACTCAAGCTGAGTGGCAGGGATTAGAGAAGATGAAAGAAATACTTAAGGTATGTACTAAAAAATTCTATTATATATTATAAATACTTATTAATATTTTTTTAGCTGCCACATGCATATCAACAGATATTATCTGCTGAAAAGACTCCTACACTTTAAGGTACCCTTCCTGCATTTGAGGCTTTGACTGTAAAGCTTCAAGATTATAAAATGCCAAATATAGATACCTTTGACATTATAGATGAGGGTATACAAAAGCTGGAGGATTATCAACAGGAGACTACAGCCACTCCAGCCTATATATTATCCTTATGTGAGTAACTAAGCATTTTTTTGGCCTTTTCTAATGTCTAGTTTAGTATTAAATCCTAGGATAAAGATAGCCTGGTTTAGAGAGAATAAGGATCATCTTATGGATGGGGCAAGGTTTATTCTTTTTAATGCTGTATGTTTTATTTTTTTTAGCAATATTTATTTATATTGATATATTCTAGCTTCAACCCCACTATGTAGCACCACAAGAAAGAAGAGAAGTTAAAGTTGAAGTACCTCAAAGAGCAGGACAGGCAAGAAATGAAAGGATGTTTCAAGCATTAATGGATCTTGGCTAGTGATGTGCTGGCCCGGCTCAAAAGCCACAAGCCGGGCCAAGCCAGACCTTGTAAGCCAGGCCTAAGCCAAGCCTACACAACAGCTTGAGCGGGCTCATGGCTCGGCCCCATCGCTCTGAAGCCCTAAGGCCATGGCCCAAGCCCCGGTTCCCTCGAGTTTTAGTAGGCACTTGCATCTGTGGAACCGCTGTCCACAATGCCTCTGCATCTCTGCAATTGTTCTCCCAACTCAGTACTTGTGTCTGTGAAACTGCTGTCCACAATGTCTCTCGTCTCCTTATTACCCTCTTCTTCTCTCCTTCTACGAGTTGTCCCCCCTGCCTTTTATCTTGGACTGCGCGTGACCCTGTACCAACTACCAAGAATGCCAAGAGACGAAGTCGATGTCAGGAACATTGTGTCATTCAAACATGTTCCCCGTGTTGCATTACATCTTCTTGACCCTCTCAACGGTGCTGATGCAGCCAATGCTGCATGACAGCCACGACTCTCCACTACAACTGTGCAATCTCTAGATGCCGTTGAACAAGGTCAAACTGCCAGTGTAACATGAGATCCTCTTCCGGAACAGGCTCTCCCTCTCAAACGACAGGCACACACAAATGAAATAGAAGACGAACATGGTAAGCAGTTTCCTGGTCTTTGTCTCCATTCGCTGTTCACTAGTTCACTCACTGCTTCTTTTCAGCTACAAAACGGGCACGCTCGACTGTATCTACTCCTGGCACCACCACTCCACCTTATTCCCCAACCATCAAGGTAGTTGAAGATGACGATGAGCCTACGCCCGCACCAGGTACCGGGGATTGAGATTGTCATAAGCGACTCTAACTATTTAATAGCCCGCCGCCCACAAAAACAACTAACTATCATTGCAAGTGATGAGGAGAATGAAGAGACTGGGTCTACTATTAGCACAGATAATGCTGCGCAAAAGTGCCAAAATGGATTTTCCTCAGGTGCGTGTCTTATCTGTCTTATCCGACCTAAACTAAATACTATTGACTAGGTTCACGCAACTTGAAGAAGGCCGCTCGATCACCATCACCAGATGTTGAAGTGCAAAATCTCGATGATATCAAGATTACCAACAACCGGAAGCAGTCTACCCAAGATATTGACCACTTCTTTTCCGAAGTCATAACAAACGAGGGGAAGAAGTCCCGGAAATGCCGAAAATGTTCTCGGTAAGTCTGTTTCCTTGGAGTTTTTGTCTTTTTGCTGACCATGTTTCTCTTCCTAGCGTTAAACCTGCATTTCTTGTCAACGAAAGTACCACCCTTCACCGTCACATGGAATCTCGCCACAAGGTCATTTCAATTTTTTTGCTTCATATTCCCTCATCTCACTCGTTGACAGGCTGACTATCTCAGATGGGCCGAGGCAAATAACTTCACCTCAATGTTGCCAAAGGATTTGAAGGCCTGGCGGGAGAAGGCGAAGGCAAATGCTCAGACGTCGCTGGATCCTCACCTGTCCAGTGTGATGTGATCCAATCCGAGTATTCTGAGTCATGAATCTGATTCACATGAACGTACGCGACTCAATTGAACGTACACGATCTAACCGATAACGGTTGACAAGACTGACATCGTGGCATGTGCACGTGCACTCCCTTCGCTGCTTGCGGCTCACCCATTCACTGCCCATCTTACTTCCCAAGGTCCTCATCTCGTCTTAGTTATCCTGTTCACTTGCACTCACTTTGGGTTTAGCGACCGTCAGAACGCCATCAAAGTATCGTTCCCAGGCCCAGCGGTTCGGCGCTTGCACAGTGCACACATTTTGATTTTGAGTCGCTCGCCCAATGCTTGCCGACGGACCCGCAATTCAACGTCAATGTCATGGACATAATCTATTTGGTTATTTTGGTCATTTTCCGTGGAGTGCCCGTGGGTAGCACAAGTCTCGGCCCACAAGCAATGCACTGGCGTCACAAATCCCCTGTTCTCTCGATTCCCCATTTCTCTTGAATCCCCCGTTCTCACTGATCCTTTGGTTTCTCTTCGTGCCATGGCTCCATGCAAGACAAAACAGCCCCTCGAACCGTCATCAGTAGCTGCACCTGTGGCTGTGGGACGAGTCAATGCCAAGGGTGGTTCTCGTCGCCCGAGCGCACGTCCCGTTGGCTCGTCTCAGACCCGATCAAAGGTGATTTTTCTGGGCCCTCTATGTACCTTTAGTCTTGAGAGACTCACCAGTTAATCTAGGCAACTACCACCCAACTCGACGCAGTCGTCAGTGCCGAAGAATTCGACTTGCAGGGGATAGACGATGACGACGAGATATCTGACATATCTGGTCCTCCAAATCCCTCGCCTAAGCTAGAGCCTCAGAGAACGAGTCCCCAACAAGCTGACACCCTCAATAGACCAGTTAAATCAAATGTAGCCCTCGATCTTGTGCACTTCTTCACTGGCATGGGTCGTACTAGAGGCAAGCGTTCTTCGAACGGAGAAACGCCTCCACCTAAAATCTGCAAGCTATGCTCGTACGTACGGACTTTCGAATATCTATTCTGTTTTCTTACAACAAGCAGCGAGATATATGGCACCGATAAGTCTACGCTCCCCGATGGTGTAGCTAATTATATCTACGGGCCAAATACCGGAAACACGAATCTTCGACGGCATCTCCGCCAAATACACGCTGAGGAGTACAATGGCGCTGTTTTACAGCACAAGTGGTCATATAAGCTATCGAGCGAATTGGGCGATCCATCTACCCACGATGCTCGCAACAAACGCGACCCCGAGCTCCCATCATTTTCACCAGAGGCGTTCCTGAAGCATCTCGTTCGCTTCGTAGTTGCAGATGATCAGGTGAGTCCCGACGATCTCGCGTGCTTTCACACTCTCACTAGTCTTCAGTCGATTCGTGTTGTAGAATGCCCCGAGTTTCGACAGATGTGTATGGTTCTTTGCAAGACTCTCGTTGACGCCGACATCCCTCGCCGCGATAAGATGAGGGAAGCAGTCATTAGTGAATGGCGGAATTCATTCGAACGGTTGAAATCGGACCTTTCTGTGGGTATAGTCATTTTGTCTTTCCGCTTTGTCAACTGTCTTCGGTCATAGAAATCCTGCGGGCGGATCAGTTTCACTTCAGACGTCTGGTCAAATGCGAACCTAGAGGCCTACTTAGCGTTGACCGCACACTGGATCTCAAGTGACGAGTCAAGTGGACGCCTCGCACTTAATGCTGCACTTATTGGCTTTCATCGCCTCAAGAAGAAACACACAGGCGTCAATATAGCGAAGAATATCCTACACCTACTTGATCGAGCTAATGTTACACTCAAGGTATGTATTTCATATGATATCTATTCGCACGTTTGCCTTACTCTTTGTAGATCGGCCACTTTACGCTCGACAACGCCGAGAACAACGCTGTAGCCATGGAAGAGCTAGAGTCTCTGCTCGCCGAACGTGAGGCGTTCGCCACAGCTGACTTCGATCACCTTAAACATCGCGTCCGGTGTTACGCACACATCATTAACATCTGTTCGTCTCACGTCATTTCATCGATGACGTCTGTTTCAAAGGGGTATCTCTCTAAGCTCAAAGTTGCCGTCGATTCAAACCACATAGATTGCGATGACTCCGAGGATGAATTGGATGGTGGTGACATTGATATTGGTGATCACCATATTGACGAGTTGAAGCTGGGTGATTGCTACGATGACCATTCTAACCTTAAGGAATGGGTTGCGGGTATCAAGCGCGATCCCCTCAGGTGTGCTCGCAGAATTATTCGTCTTTTACGCTCTTCGGACCAACGCAGGGAAGGCTTTCGTAAGTTCATCCAAGACGGAAACGAACGACAATGGTTCTCTGAAAAAACTCAGAGTGGCAAACGTCGTATCGTCCAAGTTCCCGAGCTTCAACTTCTGAGGGATGTGAAGACGAGGTGGGATTCGGTTTTTATGATGCTGCGACGTCTAAGAGTTCTCCGGCCGGTAAGTTCATCTCAGCGACTGGACGGTGTTACAGTGGAGACTAATCAAATATCTAATGTAGGCTCTCGATCGGTATCTTAACACTGAATTGGTTGACTTCTCCGATTGGAAGCTGTTGGAAATTGATTGGTACATCCTTGAAGGGTTAGAAACTGTCTTGAGCGTGAGTCGTCTATTTAACCCATGGACAGTCACTCATGTGACAACAGGTTCCGCACGCGTGTCAACAAAGCATGTCGTCCGAATCCACACCGGTTTTGTCGCGTGTGATATCCAGTTTTGAGATGTTTATGACAGAATGGGAAAAACTCGGGGAACAGCACGAGATGCTCCGGCCCTGGACGGAAATCGGCCTGCGGTGGGCAAAGAAATACTACATTTGAATGGACGATACAGACGCTTATGTCGTCACAATGTGTCAGTCTTTGAATCAAGATTTGTCGCTCTAACCTCTGACTTCATTGAACAGTCCTCAACCCTGCTATGCGCCTCTCGTGGATCCAAGCTGAATGGGAAGGTCACTATATCCGGCGTGCCAAAGATATCATTCTGGCGCTTGTAAGACTACACAATTCAACTCCTCAGTCATCTTTCTCACGACTTGCAGATGCGTCAGTACCGTAGCCAGAAGTCGTCAATGTCTGAAGCTACAATGACGGATTCCCCTGTCCAACCCGATCCAGTGGTTTCTGTGGCTCCAACGCGATTCAAAGTCCAAGATTCTGTATACAAAAAAAAGTCCACACGTAATGTGTCCAGTGTGGATGTTGAATTCCAAAAATATGTTTCGGGTCCAATCTCGTCTGAGGAGACCAACATCCTGCGGTTCTGGGAGGTGAGGTGATTCCTATAATTGAATGGCGTTTTGGTACTACAACTAACTCCCTCAACAGGCTAATAGGTTGGAACTCCCAACACTGTTCTCAATCGCGATGGATTATCTCCCGATCCAGGCAACGTCCATCCCTTGCGAGCGTGTGTTCTCGTCAGCAAAGGACACGGACACCGCGAAGCGAAACCGAATCAGCCCAATTCTCATGGAGGCCCTTCAAATGCTGAAATATTCACTCAAGAAAGAACGCCTCAACTTCATGAACGGATGGTCAATATCGGAAGCTGCCATGAGTATGTCGGTGCCAACTGGCGAGCTTAGCTCTCTCTTTGTGGATGATCCTGTTGTTTTGTTTGACAATTTGTTGAATGACCTTATTAACTACGATGATTGCGAGTCTTAACCCCAGCTTTTTTACGTCACTGCAATGAGAATATATTTTCCTTGGCCACGTTACTGTCTGTACTGACAGAGATGATCGCACAGCAGTTGCGTGCGATATTGTTGGTGTTTATTTGACATCGGAATTCGCAATTTAGTGAACCGACGCATCCCCCAAGTTGACTTTACCCATCATTTCTCTCTCTTAACGTTGATGACGACTACGCGCCTTCGAAATCCACGACATACCTCGGAGAAGCGATTCTCTCCCTCGAAGTCAGATATTGTGCGTGTTGGTGGCCGGTACAGAGTATGTAACCTACTCGGTACTGGGGGATCTGGTGAGCTCGACTCTGACTCGAGTTTGACACACTTTCCTGAGTTCGTTAGGGAGTGTCTATCTAGGAAAAGACATTGCGACGGGGGGTGATGTTGCTGTGAAGATAGGGCACCCATGCGGCTTACCTTCAAGGCTCAGTCATGAACACAACGTGTATACAACTATCGCCGGTGGCAGAGGAATCCCTCGAGTACTCTGGTACGGCAAGGAAAGTATATATGAAGTTATTGTCCTCGATCATCTCGGAACTTCACTGGGCGACCTGATCGATCAGCTTGAGTTTGACCACAGGAAGACATTCTCGTACGCCACCCAAATGGTACGTTATATAAAACAAACAATCATACTAAACCTAAACACACCCTCACATGCAGCTCTTAGCAGTCCAGTCACTTCATGATCGACACTACATCCATCGTGACATTAAACCTGGGAATTTCATGATTCGTGCTGATAACCTTCCTCCTACCCTCTTTCTCATCGATTTCGGCTTGGCACGATTGTTCCGTAATCCCGCAACTTATTTACATATCCCTTTCACAACGAATCATTCGATCGTTGGTACCCTTCCGTTCACATCCATCAGTGGCCAGCAAGGCAATGTCCAGTCGCGTCGTGATGACCTAGAGTGTCACCGCCGGTACCTTGTACTCCTTCTTGAGTACACCAGGTGGTCTGCTATGGTTGATCCTTCAAGGCCTTGATGCCTTCGTGTGCTTCCCGGTTCAGGGGGTCACGGAGTTCACCACGTTGGCAACACTCCTCCCTTAGTGGATGGATGGATAGAGAGTATCTTGTTTCGCTGTTAGACTGGGTAGTCGGACAGGAGACTCAACTTGGCCTCTACTAGGCGCAAGGAGTGCTACTTATATAGTACTTGGGTCTAGACTAAGGTAGGAGTCCGTAAGTGACTATAGTGGGAGTCTAACCGCACACATGTATCTGAAACACATCACAGAAACTAGGCACGTATCACAAACCAGGGGCATCAGATAACTGTTCATCAGCGCATCAATCAGAAGGCCGCCGACATGTTGTGATCCCATCAGAACATGAACCTAGAATGATCCTCTAGATCACTCCCACGGTGACACTTCTATTGATCCTTCAGATCAATACCATTTAGCCCCATTCGTACGTATCAGAACACAATCCAGAAACTTCAAACTCTTTTGGGCCGGTTCCCTGAACTTACCCCGGTCCATGAGGCGTACGTGCTAACCTCATCCCAGGAGCCGGTGTCGCCTGTCCTCGTCAGATGTCCCAGCAAGTGCAACGCCCTCCGTCATGGCCTTCTGATGGGAATAGGTGCTGGCAGAACGCATACCTACGGTGGTTGGGCTGCAAGCCCGTCACATAGAGTCTCTCGCCTATACCATCATTTATTCAGCACTTGGCGAGTTGCCTTGGACCAGCAATTCCGCAGGCAACGACGAGGAGGTAGTCCTCCGTAAGAAAACATCGATCACAGTGGAAGAGCTGTGCGAAGGCTTACCCACTCCCTTCTGCAAATTCGTCACCTATGTCCGTTCTCTTGGCTTTGACAAGAAACCGGACTATCAGTTCCTTCATTCCATCCTCTTACAGTGCTCGGAAACCGTGACTGATCAGCCCATCAAAGCACCACCCCATGTCAGCGTGGACCGTGCACCTATCTTCACTAGTCGGGTGTAAGTGACCTCGCCCTCTATGAATAGTGGCACTAACTAGATTTATTTAGCCTTCGCTCTTCGACTCGTGCGATTGCTAAACCGTCTCGGTACATACATCAAACACCCGCTCGGGCCACTCGTACAAGGTCCTGGAAGTAGCATGTTTTCGTAGTTTGAGACGTTGGGCTTTGAGGTACATGTAGGCGATGATGTATCACGCGTCGATTTTGTTGTAGAGCTGTAGTTTGATGTATGGGAACTAAGATTTGACTACAATTTTCGCGATCTGGATTGGGAGCTGAGCCGCACTCTAGCCGGAGAAACGCCGGCTATTTTGGCGGCGCGGCTCGGCGCGGCTAAGTGGCATGGGTGCCCACGGCGCAGCTCGGCTAACAAGCTGACTGCCCGGCTAATTGTGGCTCGGCTAACGGCTCGGCTCGGCTCTTGTAGCTGCCGAAACACTAGTCAGCGTTGCTGAACCCATTGCCGGACTTTATGAGTGCACAGAATAATTCATTATTTGCTACTTATTGTAAAATTCCCGGGAGGGGGGTTTCAAAGTTGCAATTATTCTTCACTTATTTGCTACTTATTATGTCTACTTATTGCCGATTTGGCAGTAAAACATCAATAAGTGACCAATAAGTAGGAATTTAAGTGGCCAATAATGGCCAACTTTGAACGACCCTATTGATAAGCATTGTAATCTCTCATGACCATCTTTAACCCTTATAATTGCATATAATAATTTCATTCTCAATTATATGGCCTTTTAATATGTAACTAGGCTCCTAAAGGCATCAAATCTTAGAGGATCCCTCCCAATGATTGTACCTTTTTCGTGATGCACTTGTACTTATATTCTCTCACCATGTGTACTACTGGGCTGCTTATAGCACCTACCAGACTCCTTTCGGCCATTGTCACTATCTCAATACTTAGCAGTTATGTCTCCTTCAGTTCGGTTCTACTTACCTTCCTATTCAGTCAGATATTCCCACACCTCATGAGTCTCGACTCACTTCAACTCATCCCTACTATACTCCACACGGGTGCGTCATTTCACTTACTTACTCATTCTTTTTTGCTACTTACTAAGTACGATACTGCGCATCACTAAGCCAATTTCTAAGTTGCTTAGTGATCTCCTTGTTTCTCTATGACTCAATCTTTTCTACTTGTATATTAGTATGCTTGTAAAGACCTAAGTCACTTCAGACTTGGCCTCCTTTGTGAATTCAGGACCATAAACCTCCATTGAGCTTCGCTCACTCTCTTGTGACTTGTTTGCTCAGCTCCAGTCCTCTCAACTCCTCCTCACATCATATTTCCTTTGTGCTTAGGTTCAAGTCTTAAGTCTGCCATCAGATCTAACTTCTGTACGAGTTAGCTTAAGCCTTGATGTACTAAGGCTCTTCTTATCCAGAAGCTTATCGTGTAAGTAACTGCCATTGGGAGGTTGCTTACACGCCCTACGAGATAGTCCACTCGTAACAACAAAAGTGAGACACAACATGGCATCATGAATTGAAAAAAAAAATTGTCAATTCAAATGATAGAGCACAGTGATAGGGGTGGGCAGTCAATCATGAATCCAGTACAGATAAAAAAAAGTTGATTCAGACAATAGAGCACAGTGATAGGGGCAGTTGATCATAAACTGAAAAAAAAAAATATTGATTCAGAGAATAGATTGCTGTAATAGAGGCAGTCGCTGCAGTGCAGTGTAAGATGCATGTGATTGACTGAAAAAGGAAAAGATTACTGAAAAAGGACAAAAAAGTTGTCTCTGGCCAATCAAAATGCTCCTGTCTCAACCAATCAGAACACTGGATTTGCCATTTTGCAATTAGTTGCCTTATATTATAGTAGATTTGGTCAAACAAAGTGGGACTCACAAAAATTTGTCCAGCTTACATAAGTGAAACCCTAGGGTTACTGGCTTATATAACACGTGCTGGTTTCTGACAACGCCTGCCTTACTACACTACATGCAAATCAAAGTTTTCAGTCTGGAAAAACTCGAAGAAAACTCTAAGAAGAGTTTAACAATATTTTTAGAGTTTCTATGTTCAAAAAACTTTTAATAAATACTTAAAGTATTTCTGAAAAAAAAAAGAAACTCTGACAGAAAACTTAAAGTTTCCCAAATTAAAAAAATTACATTTCTACATTTAGACAAGCTCAACAATGGTGGCAAGTACTCACTTTAAGAGATAAGAGGTGACTATTGCCAAGTGGGCCAAATGAGCACTTGCCATCATTGTTAAGCTTGTCTAGATGTAGAAATGTAATTTTTCTAGTTTGAGAAACTTTAAGTTTTCTGTTAGAGTTTCATTTTTTTTTTCAGAAATATTGCCCCATACAGCAAACAGGATAAATCTGGGATTCGGATAAAACTGAATTGAGACTGGATTTTTGACTAAGCTTTTCAATTCAGTTTTATCCAAATCCCATATTTATCCCAATTGCTGTATGGAGCCTAAAGTGTTTTCGAACATAGAAACTCTAAACATATTGTTAAACTCTTCTTAGGCCCCATACAGCAAACAGGATAAATCCAGTGATGAGCCAGGAAGTCGGACTGTGGGAACAAAACCCAAACAACTCCCAGGATGGCAACAAGTTCTAGGGGTGAGGGAGTGTGAAGCATTGCGAATGGTCGTGCAGGTCTCCGCGGAACACTGATCTCGGTATGGGTGCCCATCTCGGTCCGATGCACTCGGGGTCCGCGCTGATAAGGCCGCGCACAAGTGCGGCAGTGTCGGGGATGGCTACACTGGCCCGAAGATACCAGGAACACTCTGTGCCGCGCACACTTGTGCGCGCCTTGTATCTCGGTAGGTAGGGCCGCACTGGACCACTACAAGCTCCTTTGAAGTTGCTAAAGCCGCGGACGCGTGCGGCACTGTCGGGAGGGTGAGGGAGAACTGCACTGAGCTCTACTAAGACCAGACTCTGAGGGGGGAAAGGGAACTCTATTCTCTCTTTTTGATGTGTAATGTAGTTACAAGGTATATATAGGGTGACAGTCCTAAAGGGGTGTAGTAAGGTACCAAGAGGGAAATAGGGCACTAAGGTAATGCTACAAGCAGCCTCTGCCCGGAGCACAGAAAAGCGCCAGAAGAGCAGCCCGAAAGCGTCGGAAGAGCAGCCTGAGAGGCCCGAAAGCATGCTATGTGTGTGTGGTGAGTTTACACATAGTCTCGGGGCTCCGGCGCATCACCAGGATACGGATAAAACTGAATTGAAACTGGATTTTTGACTAAGCTTTTCAATTCAGTTTTATCTGAATCCCAGATTTATCATGTTTGCTATATGGAGCCTTAGAGTTTTCTTTGAGTTTTTTCAGACTGAACACTTTAATTTGCATGTAGTGCTATTTTTGCAGAGACCTTATAGGGGCTCCCCGGGGAATCTTTTGGCACATGACCACTATTTTCTAATTATATCATGACAGGCAGGAGCAGGTAAGCAGAGTCAACTTATAGTCTACTAAATGGTCGATTAATGTCCAATAAATTGACAAATAACTTGACACAACTGTTATTACACATTATATAAAAACAATTGAGTCATTTGTAGACCCCTCCTTATGCTTCAAATAATTGTGAATAGATGTACTTAAATAATTTAATAGGGTCGTTCATGGTAGCCACTTATTTGATACTTATTTTTTACTTAATAGGTTTCTACTGTGAAATTATAATAAGTAGTCTAATAAATAGAAATATATAGCATCTTTGAATACCACTATTAGATTACTTATTTTAATTTCACAGTAGAAACCTATTAAGTAAAAAATAAGTATCAAATAAGTGGCTACTGTGAATGACCCTAATATAAGTTATGCACTTAGTAGAGGTCTGATCATTTCTTATTGTATTTAAACTATGTTGTCAATATGACTTACAGAATCACAACTTAGTTTAAATACAATAAGAAATGATCAGACCTCTACTAAGTGCATAACTTATATTAGGGTCGTTCACAGTAGCCACTTATTTGATACTTATTTTTTACTTAATAGGTTTCTACTGTGAAATTATAATAAGTAATCTAATAAATAGAAATATATGACATCTTTGAATACCACTATTAGATTACTTATTTTAATTTCACAGTAGAAACCTATTAAGTAAAAAATAAGTATCAAATAAGTGGCTACTGTGAACGACCCTATTAAATTATTCAAGTACATCTATTCATAATTATTTGAAGCATAAGGAGGGGTCTACAAATGACTCAATTGTTTTTATATGATGTGTAATAACAGTTGTGTTGAGTTATTTGTCAATTTATTGGACATTAATCGACCATTTAGTTGACTATAAGTCGACTTAACTTATCCTCTGCCTGTCGTGTATGAGCGTGGGCAAATACACTCTACTAATCATGCCGACGGTTGATTGGCAGGGCGGATCTTGCGACGAGTGGGGGCGGACTCTGATCATGTGGCTGCCAGCAACAAACTCTCAAGGAGACTTCACCACCGACCTATCTTCTCCTCTTTCCACCACGTACTCATTGTCTACGGATGAATCAGAAGTTAAGGTTTATTTCTGACCCGAAGACTGTCTCCGTGAGCGAATGTACTCCGTCATGGTTATCTCATCCGTCTTATAACGAATGCAGATTGTTGGGTGTCCGTTCAGGTCGGTCATTATACTCCTAGCATTGCACGAGTATAACTAATTTTTGCTGTCCAGTGGTGGACAGGTAGGGCTGCCATCTAACGAATGTTCCTCCCCCTTTCTAAGTGTTTTACAGCACAGACTCGGTGTTGACAAAGGCCCGATACATTTGGTCAACGCAGGTCTTGTAGATCAGCTCAAGGACCTCGGTTGGATTGTCGAATTTGATGGGCACCACCAGTTTGAAGACATCTGTGCTGAGATCGACCCCCCGATTGGAAAACTTAAGAACCCAAGACTAGTTTCGAAGGTTGCCCAGGCTGTCGCCCAGGTCGTGGGTGACCACGCAACGAGAGGCTCGCTTCCCCTGACGCTTGGCGGGGATCACTCCCTCGCCATGGGCACCATTGCGGGGACACTATCGTGAGTTTCTGTTGCTCCCTTTCCACATCTCTTGTGACTGTACATTTAGGAGATACCCCGATGCCTGCGTGATTTGGATTGATGCACACACAGACATCAATACGCATGAGACTACCGATTCTGGTGCGTAGTCTTCGAATCTGGAGTTTGAAATTCACTTACCTCCGTCTCTTAGGAAACATTCATGGCATGCCCTTGGCCTTTCTGACCTCGTTATCTGGTTCCAAGTCACTCGGCAACACTGACAGCGGTCAGCCTGTCCCATTCTCTTGGCTCGACTCCGTCCACCTCCATCCGTCACGCTTGGCATATATTGGCTTGCGGGACGTAGACCAGGGGGAGAAGGTGATTCTCAGAGAACACAACATTGCTGCGTTCTCCATGCACGAAGTAGATAGATACGGGATAGGCAATGTAGTGGAAATGGCTCTGGATCGAGTAAACCCAGACAGGTCGAAGCCAATTCACCTTAGCTTTGACGTCGACGCGCTCGATCCCAGTGTAGCTCCGAGCACGGGTACCCCAGTGAGAGGTGGCTTGACATTCAGAGAGGGCCACTATATCTGCGAAAGGTTGTATGACACTGGTCTTCTGGTTGCTGTTGATCTGATGGTGAGTGAACGTTGCACGTCCTGCGCTTCTCATTAACTGCCTAGTTTGTAACAGGAAGTGAATCCTTCCTTGAAGGAAGCCGCAGATGTTCAGCAAACTGTCGCTGTAGGATGTTCCCTTGTTCGTGCTGCGCTTGGTATGTCCCATCATTTATATACCAATTACCACGATTTTCAGCTCGCATGATGTGCAGGTGAAACGCTACTTTGAAGCGATAGTATGAGTCGAGTCGATCGAAGATGAGAAATTGGAATGTACGCCTACTGTATGTATAACCATCGCGCAGAGAGACGGCATAATACGTTCACCCGGGCCAGATAATGGCCAGGTACTGTAGCTTTCTGAATGGAAGCAACCAGGGGGTGCGTTACGGCCTCTGGCTCTGAATTAGCAACCAGAACCCCCCGTTTTGCGTTACAGTTGCTAATATTAGCAACCCAATGGCAGGCCACGAGCAAGAACGTCAAAGCCCTACATAGCTCTGATTAAGAAACACATGCGGGATGTACTGACAGACGTGTGAATGAGAGAGAGACCACATGGCTATATAAACTTCCCCGGGACTACAGGTACGAAAGCCGTGAGGCTCCCGTCAACAGCGAAGACTTGGCCGTCTACATAGCTAAGATAGCTTGAATCGTCTTTGTCGACTTATTAGTGCTGCGTCGAACCCGCGCAAGGACCATGAATCTGAACTTCAATTCTGAAGCTAGAAATAGCGCTGTATTCGCAATCTCTGCATCCAGTACATGAGCGGTCATCGCTTCGAATAGACCCATTGGGTTTGGCTGTCCAACCTTGTCGGCAGTGCCTCGCTGGCGGGCACGGACAAAAGGAGCGGTCATGGTCTCGATGAGTCCCGGACAAAACGCGTTGACGCGGACTCGGATGTCAGTGCGCTGGAGTTGCCATGCCGCTGTCTGCAGTTTACACTGGAATAGACAGGATCGATGTGAGTACAGTAGATGATAACGTGAATAGCGATGCATGGGTGCGCACGCCGCTTTGCTTGCACTGTCTGGAGAGCCTTGTTACAGTAATACACGTTACGACGCGTTACGTTGCTACTGTTGGCAATTGAACACCCTGAGCTGCATTACGCCTGAAATTTTAGCAACCGAGTCACTGAGTCAGTCGGACCTCCCGTTCAAGTTATGCAGGCTGCGTTATTTTTAGCAACGCAACCACCTCAGTGTTACGTTTCGGTTGCTTCCATACAGAAAGCTACAGTAAAGGTTGATAACAGATAGGCCAGACTCGGAACTTGAAGTGAGACTCGGGCCAGCTCGGGCCAATGGTATAAAATAAAATAAAATTGGCTGCTTCTACCTATCCAGCCTCTCATCGATCTCATCCGCCGGTAGACAATATGTCCTCCAAGTCCGCGCCGTCGCTGCCCCCCAGTACTGGACCCTCTAGTACTAGTACCCACAAAAAGTTGAGAGATGTAGTACGTCACCCCATCCAGTGGATACACCGTCATGATCGCCCCGTAATCCTAAGTGTTGATCGTTGCGACCGATTGTTTTACCGACCTTGCATTTCCGATGTGCCCTATAGAATGTCGATGCCTCAAAACTGCCCGGACATGAGAACGAGTCCGAAGCCCACCAGGTACTATTTATTATGCTCTTATCAAGGCTGCCTCAGGCTAATGCAAGGCAAATATAGATCTATCGCCAATCATCTGGCCACAAAGTGAAGCATAGTCAGGGTGTTCTCCCGCAGACTATCAACCCTGTTGGTATTCTTTCGTTAGCTGTTTCTGCAGTCTTAGTCTCGTCGCGATACAGGATGAGGAGACGGTTCCTGGAATTCAACACCCGGGTTCCACCGGAGTCATATACTGCTCCGACCGTGCCCAGGCCAATGGGTTCAACTACTCTTCTTCTCATGAGTGGTCCAACCTTGGTCAAGGTGCCCCAGAAGTCGGTCCGATCCCTGAAGCACCGTCTCGACCTATCAAGGTCGAATTCGACTACGACGCTCTTGAATATGCTCCCACAACGGGCGTTAAAAGTACGCTTCATTCTACCCGATATTTAAGCATATTTTCTGACGAATCACGTCAGAACTTCGAGAAGCCGTCGCCAACCTTTATAACGTAACCTACCGGAACGGAAAGGCATCCCAATACACGTACGAAAACGTTTGCATCGTCCCTGGTGGACGAGCTGGTCTTTCTCGCATTGCTGCTGTCATTGGTGATGTTTATTGTGTTCGATACAACTCTCTCACATCTATATCACATGTCTCACCTTGCCTAGTCCTACCAAATTCCAGACTATACCGCATATGACCAAATATTGTCCGCTTTCAAGCGCGTCGTACCGGTCCCTACTGCGTAGGCCTCAATTCAATGTATGATAATCTAAATGCTAAAATCTCACCTCCGTTGGGCAGTCTCGAACCAGAGGTGAGTAAATTTCTCAAGCTGTGCCTTCTCATCTCACGACATTCTCTAGAACCACTATAACCTTGATATTGGACAGGTTAAGGTATCTTCTTACTCACATCCGTCTTCTGTCCGGAGCTATTTTTTCTCTCTCTCATAATGACTCTTGTTTGTAGAAAGATATTCATTCTCAAGGGCTTGCGGTAATCCTCGCATCAAATCCCCGAAACCCTACGGGTCAAGTTATCGGGTGAGCCATATTTTTTCACCGAACCTTATTGAATTCATCGCACCCTTCTACTGTCGCAGAGGTCAACACCTAAAGGAACTCGTTGAACTCAGTCACCAGAGTTCAACCACTGTCATTCTGGATGAGGTGAACCTTTGCTTTCTAATATCAATTGTTGCTTATGAGTACTTATCACGGGAACAAAGTTTTACTCGTGGTACATCTACCATGACAATGAGGCCGATGAGGGAAGGTCCATCTCCTCTGCAGAATATGTTGAGGACGTCAACAGTGACTCCGTTGTTATCGTTGACGGTCTTACAAAGGTACAACTACTTCATTCTTTCGTACTTCGACGTTTGCAATTGATTATTCGCATAGAACTGGCGACTTCCTGGGTGGCGGATTTGTTGGGTTATCGGTCCCAAGAATCTTATCTCTGCCCTGTCTCAATCTGGTATGTTGGTCAATGGCGAAGCTATAACTCGGGACAAGTAGATCAATTGCGTCCACAGGCTCGTTCTTAGATGGTGGCGCCAATCACCCGTAAGCATATCAGCCGCCTTCAGGAAAAAACCACTTAATGAGGCGGTATTGGCAGTCTCCAGTTGGCAGCCATTCCACTTTTGAATCCGGAGCATGTTCGAGACGAGAAGGTTGCTCTCCAGAAGCACTTCAAGATGAAACGTGATCATGTCTTGAAGCGCTTGAAAGCCATCGGGCTCGAAGTCGAGATACCCCCTGTCGCAACCTTTTACATTTGGCTAAACTTGCAGAATCTCCCTGACCCGATCAATAATGGTCTTACGTTCTTTGAAGAGCTTCTCAAAGAGAAAACAATTGTCATCCCCGGCATTTTCTTTGACATCAATCCTGCACACCGCAGGAATCTGTTCAACTCGCCATGCCACCACTTCGTCAGGCTTTCCTTTGGCCCACCGCTCGAGGATCTCGATAAAGGTCGGCGTAGTTCGATTTCTCGGTCTACTCTTAGTAATCGACGTTGCATAGGCATTGACGCCATTGAACGCGTGCTACGCAAGGCTAACAAGGAAGGCTCGCATGTATTCGGGCATACCTATAAGAGGAGCATCAAAGACCGAGCTGGCCTTGCCGTGCATGTATAATGGAACACTGATCAGGAAACAATTAAGGGCACGAAAAGAGTCGATGTATGATGGAATTCAACAATATGTACCAACTATCTCGAGTGCCTGGCTTTTATCACGTTGACACGAATGGATCCTTGTGAACAGCACGGAGACTGCACTTAACATGTTAAGCTCTGAGAGCGAGTATCACGGTCGATCAGCACGCATAGCGAGAATGACGACGTCAACACGACGGATCAAATGGTGCGAATGCGGTTTTGAATGCCTGAACGTCAGTCTTGTCAGCCGCCTCGGACTGGAGACAATTCTTCCAGTCTATCCGCTCCTCCACTTTCAGCAGTGAAGCTAGCACTTTTCTGTTAAAAGGTACTTGAGCCATCACCAGGCAGGAGCACACTGGACTTAGCCGCATACCTGCCAAATTGGACACTGAATGGCAAACCTCGCCTCATTTGATGCACAAGTCTTCTCCCGCTAGGCAGCTCCACTCGAAAATAACCCTCCCCGCCGTCGTCGCTGGGTGCGCCAGCATCCTCTGCGTCAAATTCAATGCCATGCAGCCTGCCCTCATCCCGGAATGCAGACTCGACCCTGTTTTCAAGGGAAAGTGGCACAGGAATAGCTTGAATATGCGCATGACCCCCCTTGGATGAAACACGGCCCACTTCGAAGAAGACAGCTGTCGCGCCATGTTTGGCGTACAGCGCACGCAGCGCCGCCTGGTATCTGTGGGATGGTGATGCCTCAAACTACATTCACGGCACGCTTGGAGATGTACCTATTACATTCGGCAATGACTGACGCACGTAGTTCTCCAGGAATCAAGTCGAGCGTTGCAACGTGAGCAATCGGCACAATGAGCACATGCCCTCCGCCAGGCACTTTAAAATCATCGCTCTTCTCGCGCTGATCGATACTGTGCGTTGGCACCAGTTGGCCTTTGGGGAAGGTAAGATAACATTCTCCGCCAACCGCAACTATGAGGTGTTTCACTAAGGCGGGGTTAGACAAGCAGAACCAGCATTCATCTGGCCCAACCTCGCGAGCTCGTCGTTGGTAGTTACTGTGCTCATCGCGGGCACGTCTGTCCTTTATGACGGGGCAGTCCTCGATGTAGTGCAGTTCACTTCCACACGCGCGGCAGACGTAACCTTCGCGTGGTTTGCGGCCTCCAGTATCACCAACGACATGTTTAGTTGGACAATCGCGAAGAAAATGCCCTGGCTATAATCTTACGTCAGCAGCTGCAGTGCCAGAAAAGCACTCTCTAACGTTGTTGCAGATCCTGCATATATACTCCTGGGGAGGGCGTGCACGCTCGGGACAGTCATTTATGAAATGCTGGGGTAACAGGGTCATGAATAGTCGAGCCCTGAGAGATGAAAGAACACACATCTGTCCCATCACATCGCTTGCAACGATAACCCGGGGCTGGCTTGCCTTGTTCTCCCCCTACCGGAGAAGTCTTCAGATAATGAGGGAAGAGATGGCAATCGGAGCACAAGCCTTTATAATTCCGCTTCCATGGCCGCTGCACACTTCCCCACTCTGATGCTTCGTCTTCTACGGAAGTAAGAGGGCGCTTGTAAGCACGGGGGATGTCCACGAATGGATTCAAAGTCGCATTAGCAGGTCGGTGGGATTCTGCCGTAGTTTGAACTTGTGGCCTAATTACGAATGCATAAAACCACTATCCGAAAATTCAGTAATCGGTGCAAAATTCAATAGAACAAGCACTAACGCGCTGTTTTCTTCCGTCGACCGGATCTCCACCAAATGCACCCAGGCCTATAAATCTAGAGACTCTGTCCGGTTCATCTTCCCAGGTGAACGGTTCCCTCTCCCAGAAGCTCGCCGGTTTGCCCCCACCACTACAAAAAATATATCTTGGCTTCGTTTTCATGATAATGTCGTCGATCGGTGGAGAACCAGTGTTTGACAACTCGGTTGAGGGAAGTGGCACGGCGGAGAAATTGGTGATCAGGGACGGCCAGTCGTGTGAAACAAGTACATCAATCAAAGGAGAAGAAACCACAGAAGACGCTATGGAGGAGAGAGACGGGCTGTCCACGCGAGAGGAAACGGTGTTGGAGAGTAATTTCGAGACCGTTTGTGACGTGTAATAAGGAGACGAGAAGCCCTACAATGGTTTTATCACACCGGGTTGACTTCAGAATGAATACGCACATGAGGAATTTCTGATCCACTGTACACGGCAGCTTTGTACGTCCCGCCTATACATGCAATTCGAAGGCCTTCTGCCGTGGTCACCACCGCCGATTTGCCTGGGTTCAATATATCAGTAACCTCAAGAAGACGAAAAGGAGTAGGGCGGTCCCACTGAGAAGGAATACATTGTTGCATAGCTCTCCGCTTGCTTTGGAAAATTGTTCGATCACCCTGTCAGGCAGAGGGTGCTCACCCTGCATCACGTAACAAGGAATTGGAGCTTTGATTGACTCTATTCATTTTCAAACTTTTGACAGACAAAGAACTAAGACGAACCCCGCAATTCCCCGCCCAAAAGCCTCCCAACGTCGTCCGAATCATTGTCACCTAATAATGGACCGAAAAAGTCTCCAACGCAGAGCGCAAGTTCGAACGGGCCATGTTTGTTGTGGATGGCTAACATCTTGTCAAACAGCGGGCTGATAGATCCCATTGCGGAACCTGTGACAAGTCTTGGGTTTATCAATAATTAAATTTTGGAGACGCGCCAATACTGAGTACTGAGTTCTCACATCTTAGGAGCTGCAGTTGTGGAAGCCATGATGCGTGATGACGGACTTCAAGTTGAAACTGGCGGCGCACATGCTCCGTTGCTGACCTAATCACTAATAACCTCCGCGGCGGCATTGCGGCCCAATTGTAGCACAGGAACCCCTTATAACGGCAACAATACAGTAAACCCTTCGACGGCAATTCGCGATATTAGTCCCAAAAAGGGCAAGCTCTTTCACCTTTCCATCTTCGTCGTGATACACCAAGTAACTTAACGAGCACAACGTAATGAATGCTTCCAGCTTGCCGAACAGCCTGAGACGTTTCTTGAGTCTTTGTTCTCTTCCGAGTCCGAGTCCGTCCTGACTAGTGCCTGGATGTCCTTCTCACTCTCACCTTTCATATATTACTACTGGCTCAGCGCCAACAATCAATCCTCTCGTTAAGAGCCCACTTATCCACACTCCTTCACAACGGTACTCTCTCTTCCTGAGGAAGTAAGGCAGTCATATTTATATTGGGCGTTGTTTTCCTTGACTTTATGGTTGCCTTCGCATTTATCTTCGCCCCTCTCCTCCTCTTCGCTGTATTAGCTGGGGCCTCCCCCCACCACCTGCGGTCTCACTCCTCTAGGAGCCATCTGCTTGGAGCACTCGTTTTAACCCCAATCGGCATCGCACAAGGCACGACACCCATCAATGGAATTTCGCAGTTTGCTGTAAAATACGCATCTGCACAACGATGGCAAAACCCCGTAGCTATGGAGATATGGGAACTACCGTATGTACTGTCCTACACAGTCAATTGGCAGTCCACTTATTCCTGTTAGCAATGGTTCATTGAATCCAACAGCACTTCCAAAGGCGTGTCCCCAGAGTGATCTTGATTTCATCTCAATATTCCGAGGATTGTTTATCTATGATGCTTTACGTTCCGAGCGCTGTACCACAGAATACTAAGCTGCCCGTTTTCTTCTATGGTAAGTATTCGTCCCGCCTGAACAATGCAGTCTAGAGACGTTAGCGATTGTGATCACAGGATCCATGGAGGTTCGTTCATTAGCGGGTCGGCAACAGCGCCAGGTTTGAATGGGGCCTTACTCGCCAAAGCGACCAATGCTATCGTTGCCGTTGTACAGTACCGC
>WHVC01000107.1:0-83868 GCA_015178925.1 Russula emetica | reverse complement strand
AAACCCTAAACCTAACCTAACCTAAACCCTAACCCTAAACCCTAAACCCTAAACCCTAAACCCTAAACCCTAAACCCTAAACCCTAAACCCTAAACCCTAAACCCTAAACCCTAAACCCTAAACCCTAAACCCTAAACCCTAAACCCTAAGCCAAGCCACTACTTTTCCTTAACCCAGGAGTGAGTGCCCTTGTCTTTCCTTTTGCTCTGCTTTTTTGTTAGTGTTATTATGCTTCTTCTCTATGTCTCTTTTGTCCTTCTACCCCCCTTTATTAGGGGTCCTTCTCTTTGCCTTAGTTATTGTAGCACTAGCCTAGGGTACAGTACTTACCATACTAAACCCTTCACCCTTCAAACCCTAAACCCTAAGTCAACCAATTCAGTGTTAAGATACCGATCGAGAGCCTACATTAGATATTTGATTAGTCTCCACTGTAACACCGTCCAGTCGCTGAGATGAACTTACCGGCCGGAGAACTCTTAGACGTCGCAGCATCATAAAAACCGAATCCCACCTCGTCTTCACATCCCTCAGAAGTTGAAGCTCGGGAACTTGGACGATACGACGTTTGCCACTCTGAGTTTTTTCAGAGAACCATTGTCGTTCGTTTCCGTCTTGGATGAACTTACGAAAGCCTTCCCTGCGTTGGTCCGAAGAGCGTAAAAGACGAATAATTCTGCCAGCACGCCTGAGGGGATCGCGCTTGATACCCGCAACCCATTCCTTAAGGTTAGAATGGTCATCGTAGCAATCACCCAGCTTCAACTCGTCAATATGGTGATCACCAATATCAATGTCACCACCATCCAATTCATCCTCGGAGTCATCGCAATCTATGTGGTTTGAATCGACGGCAACTTTGAGCTCGGAGAGATACCCCTTTGAAACAGACGTCATCGATGAAATGACGTGAGACGAACAGATGTTAATGATGTGTGCGTAACACCGGACGCAATGTTTAAGGTGATCGAAGTCAGCTGTGGCGAACGCCTCACGTTCGGCGAGCAGAGACTCTAGCTCTTCCATGGCTACAGCGTTGTTCTCGGCGTTGTCGAGCGTAAAGTGGCCGATCTACAAAGAGTAAGGCAAACGTGCGAATAGATATCATATGAAATACATACCTTGAGTGTAACATTAGCTCGATCAAGTAGGTGTAAGATATTCTTCGCTATATTGACGCCTGTGTGTTTCTTCTTGAGGCGATGAAAGCCGATAAGTGCAGCATTAAGTGCGAGGCGTCCACTTGACTCGTCACTTGAGATCCAGTGTGCGGTCAACGCTAAGTAGGCCTCTAGGTTCGCGTTTGACCAGACGTCTGAAGTGAAACTGATCCGCCCGCAGGATTTCTATGACCGAAGACAGTTGACAAAGCGGAAAGACAAAATGACTATACCCACAGAAAGGTCCAATTTCAACCGTTCGAATGAATTCCGCCATTCACTGATGACTGCTTCCCTCATCTTATCGCGGCGAGGGATGTCGGCGTCAACGAGAGTCTTGCAAAGAACCATACACATCTGTCGAAACTCGGGGCATTCTACAACACGAATCGACTGAAGACTAGTGAGAGTGTGAAAGCACGCGAGATCGTTGGGACTCACCTGATCATCTGCAACTACGAAGCGAACAAGATGCTCCAGGAACGCCTCTGGTGAAAATGATGGGAGCTCGGGGTCGCGTTTGTTGCGAGCATCGTGGGTAGATGGATCGCCCAATTCGCTCGATAGCTTATATGACCACTTGTGCTGTAAAACAGCGCCATCGTACTCCTCAGCGTGTATTTGGCGGAGATGCCGTCGAAGATTCGTGTTTCCGGTATTTGGCCCGTAGATATAATTAGCTACACCATCGGGGAGCGTAGACTTATCGGTGCCATATATCTCGCTGCTTGTTGTAAGAAAACAGAATAGATATTCGAAAGTCCGTACGTACGAGCATAGCTTGCAGATTTTAGGTGGAGGCGTTTCTCCGTTCGAAGAACGCTTGCCTCTAGTACGACCCATGCCAGTGAAGAAGTGCACAAGATCGAGGGCTACATTTGATTTAACTGGTCTATTGAGGGCGTCAGCTTGTTGGGGACTCGTTCTCTGAGGCTCTAGCTTAGGCGAGGGATTTGGAGGACCAGATATGTCAGATATCTCGTCGTCATCGTCTATCCCCTGCAAGTCGAATTCTTCGGCACTGACGACTGCGTCGAGTTGGGTGGTAGTTGCCTAGATTAACTGGTGAGTCTCTCAAGACTAAAGGTACATAGAGGGCCCAGAAAAATCACCTTTGATCGGGTCTGAGACGAGCCAACGGGACGTGCGCTCGGGCGACGAGAACCACCCTTGGCATTGACTCGTCCCACAGCCACAGGTGCAGCTACTGATGACGGTTCAAGGGGCTGTTTTGTCTTGCATGGAGCCATGGCACGAAGAGAAACCAAAGGATCAGTGAGAACGGGGGATTCAAGAGAAATGGGGAATCGAGAGAACAGGGGATTTGTGACGCCAGTGCATTGCTTGTGGGCCGAGACTTGTGCTACCCACGGGCACTCCACGGAAAATGACCAAAATAACCAAATAGATTACGTCCATGACATTGACGTTGAATTGCGGGTCCGTCGGCAAGCATTGGGCGAGCGACTCAAAATCAAAATGTGTGCACTGTGCAAGCGCCGAACCGCTGGGCCTGGGAACGATACTTTGATGGCGTTCTGACGGTCGCTAAACCCAAAGTGAGTGCAAGTGAACAGGATAACTAAGACGAGATGAGGACCTTGGGAAGTAAGATGGGCAGTGAATGGGTGAGCCGCAAGCAGCGAAGGGAGTGCACGTGCACATGCCACGATGTCAGTCTTGTCAACCGTTATCGGTTAGATCGTGTACGTTCAATTGAGTCGCGTACGTTCATGTGAATCAGATTCATGACTCAGAATACTCGGATCGGATCACATCACACTGGACAGACAGGCAACGCACGCCGCACATACAGTACAAACGTGAGAGATGCAACAGTACCACTGCTATACCACTGCACCACTGCTAACCCTGCCGCTTGCTCGCCGACACCATATAAAAAGCCTTCTCTTCGGCCACAGACCTCGACCGCTTGGAACCGGAATGGGTGATGCAAACCATATTTACATGGCAGAATATGCTGAGAGCTGGCCTTGTCACTGGAGGGCCACTCGTTGTCAAGGACCGTCTTGAATTAACTGAGCGTCGGGACTCACCTGATCATCTGCAACTACGAGATGCTCGAGCAGCGTGGGTGGATGCATTGCCAACTTCGCTCGATAGCTTATATGTCCATTTATACTCCAAGACCGCTTTGTCGTACTCCTCAGCGTGTGCTTGGTAGAGATGCCTTCGGAGATTCGTGTTTGCGGTGGTTGGCCCGTAGATATATCTGGCTACACCGGGGAGCATAGACTTATCGAATCCATATTTCTCGCTGTTTGTCATAAGAAAGCAGAATGGATATCAGAAAGTCTGTACATACGAGCATAGCTTGCAGACTTTAGGTGGAGGCGGACCTTGCTTCAAAATTATTGGGCCGCCTTGAGTGGGTTGTTCAATACCAGTGAAGAAGTACAGGAGATCGAGGGTTGCAATCACGTCAACGGGCCCATTGAGGGGGTCAGCTTGTTGGGAACCCGTGTTCTGAGGCTCTAGCTCAGACAAGGGATTTGGAGGACCAGATGTGTCGGATATCTCGTCGTCACCGTCTTTCCCCTGCAAGTCGAATTCTTTGGCATTGGCGACTGCGTCGAGTTGGGTGGTAGTTGCCTTGGATTAACCAGTAAGTCTCAAGACTCAAGGTACGTAGAGAGCCCAGGAAAGTCACCTTTGGTTGAGTCAGAGACGAGCCAACGGGACATGCACTCGAACAACGAGAAGCATCCTTGGCATTGGCTCGTCCCACAGCCACAGGTGCAGCTACTGATGACGGTTCAAGGGGCTGTTCTGTCTTGCACGGAGCCATGGCACGAAGAGAAAACGAAGGATCAGTGAGAACGGGGGATTCAAGAGAAATGGGGAATCGAGAGAACAGGGGATTTATGGCCTAAAATCCCAAAGGCCAGTGTATTGCTTGTGGGCCGAGACTTGCGCTACCCACAGGCACTCCACGGGAAATGACCAAAATGACCAAATAGATTACGTCCATGACATTGACGTTGGATTGCGGGTCTGTCACCAAGCATTGGGCGAACGACTCAAAGTGAAAATGTGGTGTTGTAGACTTGTAATCTTGGCGCTAAATACAGCATTCTTTTTTGGATACTGAGTGAAAGTGAACGGAATAACAAAGACAAGATGAGGACCTTGGGAAGTAAGAAGGGTGAATGGGCGTGCACATGCCACGATGTCAGTCGAGTCACCATACGTTCAAATTGAGTCGCGTACGTTCAATTGAATCACGCGATTCATGACTCAGAAATACCCAGATCGGATTGGATTGGATCACATCATACTGAACGGCACATTAGGCAGTAACTTACGTACAGAACAAACACGAGAGAAACATAGTAACCACTGCTAACCCTGCCGCCGCTTGCTCCCAGACACCTTATTAAAGGGACCCCCCTCATCCGCTACAGGCCTCGACCGCTTGGATTGTGATTGGGAATAGAAGTGGATCGAAGCATTCGATCGTGCAATACTCTGAAGACTGGCCTTGTCATTGGAGGGCCACTCGGCGTTAAGGGCCTGCTCGAATTGCTTGAGCAGGGTGTCATAATCCTTCAAAAACGTCAACCCTATTTCATAATTCTTGTCTTCTTCCTCTGGATTCTTGCGTAGACTACGACCAGAGAGTATGTAGGGGTTGAGCTTTGTAGGCGGTGCTTGGTCTGATGGCCGTGGACGATATTGGCCAGCGACAGAATCATACAATTCCATCGCAAGCTCGTGAAGGATAGGATTGTCGCGAATTCGAAATCCTTTCTCCCTCAGCGGATTACCTGCTTTCAGCCACGTCGACTTCTCTGTGCTTCCGATGTTAGAATATACCTTTGGGTTCATCACCCCGTTGATGAAAATTGAGCGTGTGCTCTCATCCCAGGTAGTTGGCACCCGTGTCACAACAATCCACATAAGAACCCAGAAAAATGATTCAAGGTCATGACTGAATGTGTGGCGGATCTTGGGGCGTTCGATAAGCTCAGCAGCCATAAACTGCCAGGTTCCCTGGCGGAAAGATATGTCAGGAGTCGGGAATACTGGGTCATGTAATAACTTACAGTGCGTGTTTGCTGGCGTGCGGTACTGCCACTGTGTTCGTCATCTCGGTCGATCACCTTGGAGAGATCCCAATCGATGAGTAATCCGCCCTGAATCTTCGATTCATGCGGGTCATTATGGTCCAATTCATTGTCGCAGGCGATCAAGATATTTCCTGGACTAATGTCTCGATGAAGGATCCCAATGTCATGAGCAGCTTTGTGAGCTACAATGTGAATCAGGTTACATAGACAAACTGCTAAGAAAATAGTCATCTCACCTTTCAGGGCAGCATACATTGCATTTACAAACTCCCGAGTACATTTGAATTCCTCCAACTTCCTCCCTATGGTACCTAGGACAATACGGTAGTGCCGATGAGGAGTTAGTTTATAATTCATGTCGTTGCCAACTTTGTGAGTTTGAGTTTGGTGATAGATGTCGGCGCCAACATCACCAGCCGATAAGCAGGAAGGAATGTTGTCAACTTTTCCCCGATGGAGCAGATCATAGAGCTCCCCTTCTGGTTTGATATCCTTCAAAAGGACACGCCAAGAGTCCTTGACGAGGACACGACGCCTTTCTTTGACATCCAAGGCGAATAACGACCGAGTCCACCGACCTATGGGGATATCCGGTCAAGGTTCTGGGCTGGAGATGATATATCGGCGCTCTGACGGTCGATCTGAATCATCTGGTATGGTTAGGACTAGAAACGACTCCACGTCTTTCAGTTCAGGGACGATGGCTCTGGCAAGTGCAATTTCTTCCGGGGTGGATGATGAGTGAACCGTAGAATCATGGCCGCGAACTTCGGAATCTGCGATACCATAGCGGACGAGAAAGTCGAAAAGGTGTGGTTGCGAATTGTAATATATCGGTTCAGTGACGACTGCACCACTACGGTCCCATCGAATGAGTCTTGCATAGTCTTTCATAATGAGAACCGAGAATGTATGTGTGCAGTACTGAGCGCTCATTATCGCCGTGGCATACGCCGTGATCTGGCCTAGATTTGATCGTGAACCAGATGTCAGGTGTAGGAAGGAGTTTAAGTCGTTGCCGCTGTTGGAAGTGTGGTCCCTGGGGTTAGACGGAACTTTGAGGACAAATGGGTCCGCCTCCGATTTCATCTCGATGACAAAATCCACGCGAGAGAGGTCGAGATCATCTTTTGTCCTTTTCCCATGCATATATACCGAGCAGTCGGGCTTCAGTTTGAGATGGAATTTGCCACGCGGTGCTTTGTCTGAGGAACGGGATATGTTGACTATGATTAAACTTGGGACATGCGGAGAAATGGCTTCAATCTAAAAGGGTAGGATTAGTCACAGAACAAGTGCGGTGGGCGACGTGGGTCAGAACTCACAAATTTATCATACGATGCACTCTCCGTTTGTGAGAGCGATTTAATGAAATCGTCGAACAATCCCGTGGGGAATTGGGGAACAGAGGAGGGATCCGAGGGAGGGGGTAGGAAACGATTCAAAAAGGCTTCCGCGCTTATCGGTCCAATGAAAAAAGGGCTCATTTCAGTTGCAAGACGGGAAAAAATTGAAGTTCTATCTTCATATCTGTCGATATACCTGTCAGTGGTGGTGCTCCGTGTGTGAACAGGAGTCCCAGGCGGTAGAGAAGCGTTTGAGGGGGGGGGGGTGCTCATAATGGCAACGGGTGACGTGGAGCCGGCTTGCGCCGGCTTTCAATGGCTTGCGCCGATTTTCCCAAGTCGACTAAAAAGGTCAGCTCGGTGACATGCGGCGCGGCTCGGCTAGCATTTTAGCCGACTCAGGCGCCGGCTTTAGCCGAGCTTTAGCTGGAGCTGCCGAAACACTACCGCTACCTGGCCAAGTTGGTCGTCCTTAAGTATCCTTAGGAGACTACAAACGCGTACAAAGTATTATCAACCAAACACGAGGGGCACAGCAATCTGAGACAACACAATGCTGGCCATCTGTCCATCCACATCAAAACGAGGCACTACACGCATCAATGACAAGTGATCCGATCAATCCATACAGTACTAGCCCGGTTCAGGAACTTACCCCAGTCCACGAGGCGTACAAGCTAGCCTCGTCCCAGGAGCCGGTTACAGGGGGAGTCGATTATGACGACACCTACGCACCTGTGGCCCGACTAGCATCCTCCCGAGCCATTATTGCGATGGCTAACCGACTCGGTCTTGAGCTGCACCAAGTGGACATCAAGGGTGCCTACTTGAATGGCGAGCTGAACGACAACGAGGTGTTATACATGCAGCACCCGCCTGGTTACAAACCACGTGATGCGGGCAACCGCGTGCTCCGCCTCAAGAAGACCCTCTATGGTCTCAAACAGTCTGGCCGCCGCTGGTACCAGAAGCTCTCGTCCATATTCGAATCCCTTGGCTTCCAGAAGTGTTCAGTCGACCAGGCCGTCTTCCACAAGACAGACAAGACCAAAAACGAGCTCATGGTCGTCGTGGTCCATGTCGACGACTGCACGATCGCCGCCAGCAACCTGCGCCTCGTCGAGGAGTTCAAGGCCGGCCTACGCAAGCACGTCGAGGTTACCGACCTCAGCGAGCTGCACTGGATGCTTGGAGTCGAGATCAAGCGAAATCGAGGAGAAGGCACCATCCACCTCTCCCAGCGCGCATACATTGACTCTATCCTGCGCCGCTACAACCTCGATGACCTCAAGCCTCTTTCCACTCCAATGGACCCATCCATCCGCCTCTCTTCAGAGCAGTCACCCACCACCACAGCCGAGCACGTGATCATGCGCGATAAGCCATATCGCGAAGCTGTTGGCGCCCTCAACTGGGCAGCCCTTGCCACCCACCCAGACATCGCGTTCGCGGTTGCCACCGTCGCGAGGTTCGCCTCAAACCCCGGACCTGCACACTGGGATGCAGTCAAGCGGATCTACCGCTATCTAGCCGGCACGCGCGACCTCTGGCTGTTGTATGGGGAAACCAGGCGAGTCCTCGAGGGCTACGCCGACGCAGATGGCAGCATGGCCGAGGACAGGCACGCCATCACGGGCTACGCGTTCCTCATCGATGGCGGCGCCGTCTCCTGGTCCTCCAAGCGCCAGGAAATCGTCTCGCTCTCTACGACTGAGAGCGAGTATGTGGCAGCGACGCATGGCATGAAGGAGGCACTTTGGCTCCGAAGCCTCCTATCCAAGGTGTTCGAGCCTATCAAACCACCAACCACCCTTTTCTCTGATAACCAATCAGCCATCGCCCTCACCCGCGACCACCAATACCACTCGCGCACCAAGCACATCGACGTGCGCTATCACTTCATCCATTGGGTCATCGAGCAAGGCTCCATGCGCCTTATCTACTGCCCGACCGACGATATGGTTGCCGACACCCTCACCAAAGCCCTACCTTCCGCAAAGGTGAAGCATTTCGCCGCAGGGCTCGGACTGCGCGCGAAATGAGGGGGAGTGTTGAAGTGGGCGCAGAACGGATCGTACGGAGCGCCCGGGTATGTGACACCCGCGCGCACACACTACAGCATGCATTGTGGATGCCACCTTTGACAGCACCACGCGTGCACCTATTCAGTAGTTAGTACATAGATTTATTTAGCACTTACCGTAGTCTCGGGGCAGTGTGCCCTCGCCGTACATATAGAGCACAGGAGTGGGCGAGCTCCCTCAGTCATCGTGCCACACGCGCGATACTGAGGTGAGCAAGCCATCCGACCCAGTTATCATTATACTATACTCACATAGATTAGTTACATTGTCCCTACAGGTAAATACAGATACAGTCATCGTGCCGCACGCGCGATACTGAGTTACATTGTCCCTACAGACAATCGCGCGCGTCCGCTTTAACTCACCCTAGGTTTATATACTTGCATCAGTTGACAGTCGGTTCTCATCCACGCCATTGGGCATGGCATCTGCGTCGTTCTCCCATTCTTCATCCACGTTGACCCCTCCACTCTCGCCGTCACCAGCATTGTCGCTAGGGCCACTGTCGGGCACAGCTTGGCTAGCATGGAATACATTGAGTCCTTTGGCCATCGTTGGCATCAGAGGCATCATGTCGTCGTAGTGGGGCCAGCCTTTATTTCAGGAATGGAGAGGCCTTGGGATATTTCTACAATGAGGATGTCATTGAAGATACAGTCGCAACAGCAAAGAACGCACCAATACATATGCTCTCCAGACTGGCTCTGACTCCACGGTAATCGTAGCGCCCTTCAGCTCGTCCCATGCAAACCCAGATTGCTCCTTTAATAGACTGACAACCAGGTAGGTGTCCTTCAGCTGTATAATGAGGTCAGCACCAGTTGGAAAGGAAGATTGCCGGTACAGTGGGTACTCACGCGAGTCCACTTGTTCTTGCAAACAGCGGCAGTCTTCGGGTCACCTCTCTCTGTATATGGTATCATATGAGTAGCAGCAGCTGTCCAAGTGACACCTTTGAAGTTGACATCCCCACCCTGTGCCTTGTGTTTAACAAGAAACTCGATGAGGGCAGCCTCATCACTGGTATGCCAGTGCGCGACCATGGATGTAATGACTAAGGGGGCCTGATGTGACATCGCATTGTCACACAACGCCACAGCAAGAAACTGAGAAACAAAAGAATCTGGATTGTGGCTAATAACCGTACAATCTCGGATTTAAATCTCGGATTCTTGTTGCCGAACTGGGCCTTACACATCCAATACATCTCATTGCCACTGTTGAGTCTCATCAATCTTTTCTCTCATATTTCCTCTATCCTATTTGAGTCTTCCTTAGAAATGACTTTCCTCGTCCCCACACCTTCCCTTTCATACAGCAGCAACACTATGCTGTAATGTTATATTGTCTAATTCGAACATCAGTGATAGATGGTGCTAACATATGACCAAACAGATCTGTATTCAGCGAGCGACGAAAGCAATACAGGATATAAAGGAACGCGGGTACCAGACAAAAGGAGTGACAGCATATGACAAGAGAGTTGCTTAAACGAGAGGGGTAATTTCGCATAGACCGGTCGCTGTAGAGGCCTGTGTAGAATCGATCGGGGTGTATGGATGACAGACACATGATACCAAATATGAGTGCCCATTACGAACAAGGTATTCGAAGAACGCGGTTGTAGCAACCGAAAATGGGGAAGGTCAGACAATGTAAAAAGTCGAGGATAGCGAAGCGCACAGCGGATCAATACCCCAACACGACAACGTACCCAGATTCAAAATGGCCGTAGTAGCTTGGGCACCGTCCGGGTCTTCTCCGCCCCGTGAAATGCATCCGCCACACGTGCCACAAAACGCGTTCGCATCACATGGTTGCCCTCATCATCTTCATCGAAGAATTGCGACCGGCCCTCGCCGACCTCGCCACCTCCATCCCGGCCGTGTTCGAAGTAATAACTGTGGATGCCCGAAGGCACGGCCGGCGTCATTGGGCTCGGGGGGAGGTTTTCGGACGAGAATGACTGAACGAACGGAAATTTGTACGCGGAGAGGTCGTCAGGCCCATCAGGCGAGGGGCCGGGTGCAACACGATTTGTAGCAACGCCACTGGAGCTGGGCGACTCGTAGAAGTAGAACTGCGCAATGTCCGGCCGTACAGACTCGTCGTCAGGCCAGTCATACTCGTCCTCTTGTATATCACTATGTGGAGGCGATGGTGGCACCAAGACAACTCTATCCGTCAGCTGTGGCAGGTCATCGTGAACATCATTGTTAATGTCGTCATCCATGCTTTCCGGCTGTATCCCCACCTGTGCCTCCAGACGCTTGCGCTCAGTACGCTCGATGAGTCGTGACACCTCTTGAACAGGTAAGATACCCTGCGTTGGGAACGGCGACTGACGTCCGCGCCTAATTTGGGGAACAAGGTGTGAGAATGGGCCAAGAGATGGAACCTCCGGTAGCGGGCCCGTAGGCGGGGGCGAAGGTGGCGGAAGATCCTCGAAGAAGCGCGGGCGTGGGCTCGGTACTATGAAGTCGGAGGCCGAGGATTCAGAGAATGCAGGCGAGACTCCACGTGGGATAGGCGGAGTCAAAATGCCCAGCGACGGCGTTGAACGAAGGGAGCGAGAGAGGAAGGGCTGTGGTGCTAACGGGGCAGACATGGGGGACGCATTGCGCCAAACAGGGGGTACGGGAGAAGGAGGGCCAGGACTTGGACTTGCTTTCAGCGCGTCGGGGACGATGATCTTCGGACGTGGGGCCGATCCCTCGGAAGTAATCATGACAGCTGGCGAAGAAGATGGGGTGGAAAATATGCCATCTGACGAGTCGAGACGCGCTGAAGGCGTGAAGCGAACGCCATACGGGCGTGATGTTGCGTATGCAGAGGCGGGGGCCTCTTCGTGAGGCTGTGCTTCTGACTGAGGATGTGTTTCGGGTTTATGCGGTCGAGGAATATAGGATGTAGCTTCCCAAGGCAGCGCATGAGGGACAGGCGAACCCCTACCAATTTCGTGAAAGGTTGTGGAGGGAGTAAGCTTCTCTGAGCTTGTGTCCACACTCCGTGATCTGATAGTGCCACTAGTATTGTCCGATGGTGGTGAGGACGACCTATCCCTCCTTTGAAGCGATGGATTGGAGTCTGGGCGTTCGTCCAGGGACGGAGGAACAGTATGATGCGAAGCCCAGATGGGGGTACCACCATTGGGACTGCTGCTACCAGGCAAATTGGAAAAGTTTGGACTGCGCATAAAATCCTCCGAAGTTGGAATTGGTGTTGGCGGCAAGGTAGGCACAGGAGGGGGAGCATCACTCGGCAAACCCTTCCGTGTTGTCGAAGGAGAGCGGGAACGGCGACTGAAAAACGACCTTTTTTTCTTGCCAGTTGTTTCCAGAAGGTAACCGCCATCTGAGACATCGCCGTCATCTGATGGTATGCGAGACTTCTTTGTTGATACGTTGGACATCTTTATCGAAGAGTTAGCGCCAAGATCGTCAGACATCTTATTGCCTTTGTCCTTCCGCTTTTTCTTTTTGTCGACGCCTGACTTCATCAAATCGGACAGATGTTCGCCATCGGATTGGTATTCTGGCCCGAACGATGACTCTGAAACCTTTTTTTGATCTTTCTTGTCCTTCTTTTTCTTCTTCGAATTGTCGCTAATGTAACCCCCATCGCTCTCATAGCCATCCTTACGGGCCTTACGCAACTTTCTGGGTTGGTGTGGAAGTGGGGGGGTTGGCGTATGGGAGTCCTCGGATCGTGCACGCGCAGCTTGCAAGTCGGGAGTGGGAGTGCGAGCTACGCTGGTGGGCTTACGGACAGGTAGCACGACATCGGCAGGGTTCCAAGAGGGGACCAGGGGCCAAGATTCATCGGAGGTTACTTCGGAAGTCAAAGTAGGTGTCGTAACGCTCTACGGGAAATGTTAATCAGACACCGGAAATATTCGCTACGTCTCTCGGGGATAAGAACAAAATAAATCATCATGCACGCCAACCGATAACTCCGGTGAGATGCCGTGATGAGAACGTGGGAGGTGGAGGTGCTGAGACCCGGGCGCAGATGCCCCAGACATCGTACGCAATCTCATAGGGCAATGGAGGGAACAAAGACCACTCGGACAGGCGCACTTAGGGTGCGGGACACAAAGGGCAGAACAACGTTATCGCCGATTGGTTGACAGGGGTATCATGGATGTGACAACTTCCGTTCAAGATGGAGCACGGAAGTTCGAGCGCAACGGGAATATAAAGGTATACTAGCAGAAAGCAAGGAAAAGACGAGCGATGGTGATACTCACCTCATCCTCCTCCATAACGGAATCGAATATTAAGTTTTCGACGGCCCAACTGGTACCGATTCCGAGTTCCAAAGCCACGTCAAGGACGGACGCTCGAAGTGTGTCACGGTTGGGATCGCGGTTGTAAACAACCTCACGGGGACGTTGGGAACGGGTAGCGAAAATTGCAGGGGGCGGCATGAGTACGGAGTGAAGAAAACCAGGACTTGCTTTGCGAAAGAGAAAAAGCCCAAGTATGAATAAAAATAATGAAACTCGTCGATGGCTCCCAATCGACGTTGAGGGGGTACGCCTTGCAACGCCCTGCGTTGTCGAGCAAGGGTATCAAATACAGTAGAGAAGAGAGTGGGGGTGCGTCGCCAGGCCGGAGTTGCCCGTGGTGATCAAATACAAAAAGTGTAGTCCAGGGCCGACAAGACAGAAATAAATAAGGCCAAATTGGCAATGAGCGTCAGTCGTAACTGAACTTCTTGAACTTAATAATTGCAGACTGACAATTTTGTGCAACATGTGTGAATAAAATGGAGCGCGCATGCCGTCAATCGCTGTGAAAAACTGAAAATACGCGGCGCTCCGAGCGCCTCCGAACGCCAAGCTGGCACGCGGCATTGTCACGTCTCGTCGGAGTTGGTTGCTGGGCAAGCCTGCTGCGGGAAGCTTTACGAACAGAACGGCTAGATCCTATCATGAGCGGGTGAAGATGCATCGATGATGCTTGGGACTGGACTCGGGTTGGATGGTCGCTCTTTCATTCCTGCTTTTTTAACCGTGACTCACAAAGTTAGAACACCACTACTGTAGTACTAGAATTACCCACGGTCGATGTGACGCAAAACGACCGTGCTCTACAATTATTTCGCACACTACACATACAGTATGTATCACATCACACACTTCACGCCTGATGACATCTTCGCCGATGCGGCGCAAGGAACGCGGTCCAACTTGAGACGGACGGGTCCGGGGTAAAATCTTCCCGGCGGCGTCCGCTGCTTCACCGCCGCCGGCAAATAGCAACGTGAGCGTCACCGAGTAACGCCCCACCCCTCTCGCAACTCGCAACTTCACTCCAGGAAGGACGATACCTGCTTTCGATGTTCCTGCGACCGCATAATGCACACAATCCCGGCCGTGCGAACAATCACGTATTCGACCATGGCCAGAAGCCGTGATCATACTGTACCAACAATATTCACAGTCCTTGAGTTTCCGCCCTTGACCATGCATCCACCATCTGATACCTGCAAAGTCATCAAGACACAAGCGTGGCTGTATGTCTTTCCTTCCCCAGCCACACACAGAGGCTGTGTTCTAATGCTTCTTCAATTTGTTCAAAGCTCACCTGGAGCTTTCCCAGCTGTCACCTTGTCGAGAAGGCAGGCAAGATGAGGTACAATGCTGACCCAGCGCATTAACCTCCAAGACTTTTGTACTCTCTACCTTCTCTATTACCGGTTCAAATGCAACATAAAGTGCATGTCCTTCCGTTTGTTATTTCACCTGCAGAGCAGGGGTGTGCGCTGTTACTGTTATGAAATTATCTGGCGTCGCAGCATGCACAACAAGAAGTGGGCTGTGAATTGAGCCAACCGGGAGCTCACGATGGTCGTAGTTTGGCCTGGTACGGCACAGTGATCTTTACGAAGTCTGGGTGCTCCCACAGTTGTTGTTTGCGGTTCAGGGTATCGGATCCAACTTTCCCCTCTCGGTGTCATTTACATCGGGTTAAATTAGTTCTTCTGAACACACAGGTCCTCCCGAGGCACGTGGTCAAGAATCCGGTCTTAGTAAAGGGATAGCATCAGTCACATATAACTTTGGTGTTCTCCCTATCTTCGGTATCTGCGGGTGTCTAATCAACATCTGGGGAATGCTGTTTAATTATACACCTATGTAATTCATCAGTCAAAGCGCAATGCTCATACACGACATGTCAAGCCACAAGTTTTCTTATGCTATATCACGACAGCCCCTTACAAGTTGCCAGAACACACTCCTTCAATCCATTCTACGTCGCTCCGCACCTTGGTCAGGTTTTCAGCACCATCAGGTGTTATCATTACGACATCCTCAATGCGCACACCCCCGACAGGCTCGTATTGGGACAATACTTCCTGGTCTATAAACCTTGAATTACGCACGCCGGCGAGCAAGTGTTGATGGAAGTATATTCCCGGTTCAACCGTCTATGAACCCTAGCATCAGCAACAGCTTTCAATGCACAAAGCGGACCAGCAAGGTGGCAACGGTAGATTAGATAAGACGCACCACGACCATGTCCACTTCAAGTGGTAGTCTCAGCCTCAGATACTCATAGAATTTCTCGTGGCCGATATCCACGCCACCGCGATCAATCGTGGGATTCGGTAGAGGCTTGCTGGCGCTGGGTACGTCATGGACATCCAATCCAAGCGAGTGGCCTACGCCATGCGGGAAAAACGCTGCGCTTATACCGGACGCAAGTATTGCGGCTTCCTCCGTCTCGGCCCTAAAGATGCCGAGTTTCTGGAAGCCGCGCACCAGAATACGGTGGCAAAGGAACTGCACCGCATCCCAGTGCAGTTCAGGCTTGAGCACTTTGAGGGAGGCCTTGGAGAGATCGGAGTTAGTTTCGAGGGCACCCGGGGATCAAAGACGTACCGTTTGCATCTCGAGGACGAGCTCGTAGATCGCGCGCGCCTCAGGAGTAAATTTACCCCCGTTACCCACAGGCATCGTCCGTGTAACTATAAAGCTTCATCGGGAAGTAGAAACAGAACTTTTTGGCATATGGAAACAAACTATCAGACGCATAATTATCCCATTCGCAGCCTGCATCAATGAGCAGGACCTGTGGAAGTAGTTGTCGCGATCCAGGCGAAGATTGGGCGAACTCAACACGGTTAGCACGATCATGCACGGCAAGGGGACCCCACGCAAATTCGCGATCATTGCAACAATAATGCAACGTCGCCGCACGCGTCGACGCCGCTACGATCGGCAAATATGCCTGGTGCACGGCACTACACTCTTAGGTCATCAATCATCGAAATTTAAGATAAAGAGAGGTGGAAACGACGGCGTACCCTTCCCGCCGACAGGACGCGACGAAGATCGCCTCGGCCTCGGCCTCTCTTTCGATTAGCCACTCGCTAGGCAGGAGCGAGTGGTGGCATGGTGACATGTCGCCATCCCTGCTCGCGGCCGCCGGGAGCGACGCGGCGCGAACTCCGGCGCCTAACACACGCATGACGACTTCGTGCGCGCGCGAGCTTATCTCATTCGCGCGGCGGACGCGCTGAACCTCAGCATCGGACTTGGTGAGACGCGCACGGTGTAAAGCGGAGAGGAGGTACGCGCCCGACGATGACGAGCTGTGAGAGGCGTCGGCAAAAAGCGACGGTGGTAATGCGGGGAATTGGGAGGTCTGAGGAAGCGTGTGTACGAGCGCGTCGGGCGCAGCGTTGAGGGCAGAGACGAAGGTGGAGGGAAAGGACTCGGTGTGGAGGACATTTGAGACATCGTGCGTCTCGCGGGCCTCAGGAATAGTCGGAGGCGGGACAGACCACATCAGATCGGCCGGATGGGCATCTGGGATGAAGAGCGTGATGACAGGGTCGGATGTGATGGAGGGAGCTGTCAAGAGCGCGAAGGAGGAGGGAATGGAACAACCGGTCAGGTAGTAAAAGTTCGATTCCTGCAAAGTGTAAGATCGAAGGTGGACAGAACGTGAGTCAGAGAGTTCACCGACCTGACGAAATGCCAATTCTCGATCCGTATCATTGCGATACGGTGTGACGGAACCGGCAAGGACAACAATCTGGGGCTGTTTTCCAGCTTAGTCCTCGGTAGGAGGCAGGTACTAGGCAGGTACTACGAAAAAATCACCTTGGTTTGGCTGTCGGTGGGTAAAAGGCCAGCCAGCTTCTGGAGAGTCTTGCGTGCATGATCCTTGGCTGGCCATTCATTGAGACGTAGAGTATGGAACAGAAAAAAACGCCTTACAAGGGAATACCATCGTGTATGACCGTCAATACAGTACTACGTAGTAGTAAAGACGACGCCTGACGATTGAGAATATTGAGTACCGCCACGTCATCCAAAATTCCAAATGCGCGAATTGGTCTGGGTCAGCCCGGTCACATCGAGAGTCCACAATCTGCAATCCCACACCCGTGGCATACGACGTTCGCATCTGCTTACAGTAAAGGTATAATTTAGACATCATATAAAGCCATTTCGTGAAAAATCACCCTCGCAAACTCCTCGATGGACTTGATCACCTGATGCATTCACGCGCTCACGTGCGATCAGATATTTTACAGGCGCGAAATAGAGTGCCATGAGGAAGTCACGCTGTGTCCCGGACCTTCTAGTATAAAACACTGATATCGATAAGCACTTTGGCAATTGCAGCGTTGTACCTTACATATATCGTGCTTTTTGGTAGAATGACTCAGAGTAGAATTAAGAAGATGCGATCAAATGTGGTCTGAATTCCGAGCTCCTTGCATTGAAGCATTTGACTCGTGGGTTTGCGGTGCAAGTTGCTTTGCCGAGCAGTCCAAGCAGGCGACGTTCCCACTGAACAGGTCCTGTATGAGCCGAGGTGTACGATGCGGTTCAATGGATTCTGACCTTTGAGGGTGTTCGAAGCAACACATCCGACACACCATCTGTCCACAGCCAGACCGCTCGCTATTGACGTCCTTCGACTTCAAAACGTCATCGCTATCTTCGTCACGGGGGCGTCTTCGACGTGGAGATGAATTGTTCGTGTTGCTTTGAGAAAGTGGAATGGCGGTCGAATCGCACCCGAGATTGAGAGAATTTGTCCACCTGGGACTAGATACTGGATCACCCACCGCCATACACGTCCGCAAGCAAATGACACATGTCGATGCGCTGCACCTGCGGCGTCGACCCAAGCATATATAGTGAGACATTAATCAATACGTCTGAAGAAAACACAAAACCTTGCGCAAAGAAAAGCTGGGTTTGACTTGAGACAAACAACTCGGTGGCATGAGGTGCATGTTGAAGTTCTCGAAGGCTTCAGGGAAGTAACGAGGGAATCAGATGATGGGAGCGGTGTATGTGGATTTGATAAAACTCGACGGCGCTTGAAGAGGGGCTGCTTCATGGTGATTGAGGCGAGATACGTGCTATGGTACAGATGCACTTTAAATCGGAGACCATACGAAACAGGGTAGTGTGGGTCGAGAAAAAAAGGCATTACACCGAACGGGAATCGAACCCGTGCCGCTTGCTTGGAAGGCAAGCATGATAACCACTTCACCATCGGTGTGACAGTCTAATTATGTCATAATAATCAATATGATGACAATACAGTACGGAACTTCAGCGAGACGACGACTTTGACGCCGGCCCGTTTGGTCGGCAATGGCCCAGCGGTTAATCTTCGTTAATTCTCCACCATCATGTCCTTTCAAACGTTTGGCAAAAGCGCGCTACGTGTCGCGAAGAATTATACAAAAGGATATTCAGATGTACAGGCTAAAGTCCGTGAGGCCACTTCCAACGACCCATGGGGCCCCTCTGGCACACAGATGAATGAGATCGCGCAGATGACCTATAATCAGTTCGTTCCTCTCCCTCGTGAGTCGCGACTTCTCTTCGACTAATAATGCATGCGCAGAAATGACTTCGTTGAGATAATGGAGATGCTCGATAAGCGACTCAATGACAAGGGCAAAAACTGGCGCCACGTCTTCAAGGTGCGTATTCCTTCTAATCGTGCGCAGCACTTACCCACGCTTCGCTGTCCACGCCTAGTGCCTCACCGTTCTCGACTACCTTCTTCATGCTGGCTCAGAAAACGTCGTCGTCTACTTCCGGGATAATATATATATCATTAAAACGCTGAAAGAGTTTCAATACATCGACGAGTACGGTAAGGATCAGGGTGCGAATGTTCGACAGAAGGCGAAGGACATTACAAATCTCCTTACGGACGAAGCACGCCTTCGCCAAGAGCGCCTCTCGCGGGCGAATATGCGCGACCGGATGATGGGCCAAGCCGGGAACGATGATGACAACGATGAACCTGTAGCACCGCGAGGGGACGAAAACAGCGCTCGCCGGACGAGAGGGGCAGTAGGCGAGGACGAGCTGCGCCGCGCCATCGAGGAGAGCAAACGAACCCTCGCCGCGGAACAGGCACGTGGTGTCGAGGACGCCGACCTAGCCAGGGCAATTAGGCTAAGCGAAGAGGAGGAAGCACGTCGGAAGGCCACCCTCACTGACTCCGGCTCGCTCTTTGATGAACCGTGAGAATATTTTCCTTGTCGCTTTGCCGGTAACTGATAATAGTGTTCGCATAAGCAACAACAACTTGATTGATTTGCAAGGCCAGAATAACGGGCTACAGCCCCAGTTTACGGTGCAACCTCAGCTCACCTCATTCAACCCATATCAACAACAGGCTCAACAAGAAGCTATGCAGGTGCGTGTTCTTGCCGTTTCTAGGACGACAAACATGTTGATCGCCATTGCAGGCTGAGTGGGCAAGACAGCAGCAGGAGTGGATGATGCAGCAGCAACAGCAACAACAGCAACAATTACAGCTACAGGCACAACAAGAGGAATGGATGCGTCAGCAGCTGGCTCAGCAACAGACGGCTCAGCAACAGTCACTTCTCGCTCAACAACAACAAGAATTCCTCGCCGCACAGGCACAACAACAGGCAAGACTAGCGCCACAGCCAACCCCTTTCGGGTTTGTCCACTCGAGCCTCTCTTCTTTTGGACGCACCGCTGATGACTTGTGTGAGTAGCTCAAATAACCCTTTTGCTATTACGACGTCTCCTGCGTCACCGGTGTCATCGCCCGAGCAACCCGTGCAGTCTTCTTTCTCAAACTTTTCGCTCCCCTCGACGTACGAATCACATGAACCGCCTCCACGCCACGACTATGCGACTCCCCCACGGCCGCAGTCACAACCTGCACCAGTGCCGTCTCCACAGCCCACACCCAAGCGTAGCCAGACGCGTGGAGACCAGGAGCACGCACACTTAGCAAGCTTGTTTGCCGCTCGCGACGGCGATGGGGTTGATACGTTCGGAAACGTTGGTGCACTCCGGTATGCCGCCTGTTCCTTCTTCATAAGGTTATATGTTATTGATGTTCGTGCGACGTTTTTCTCCCGTAGCTTCGGTCAAAGTGAGTACGGCAAGCTTGCCGCACAAAAGACGGGCGCTGTGCCGCAGAACAGCTTCAATCCGTTTGCACAGCAGCAGCAGCAACAACAACAACAACAACAAACGCATAATAACGAGCAGCCATTCTTCACCATCTGAAGGCATTATCTTTGCCTGCGTGATTCGGTGGTTTTTCTCTACGTTATCTCTTTTCTTTTTCCCGACTCTCAATTCATACCCATCCCTTACCTGAGTGGTCTTCCTTTGAGCCCCCTTATTCTGCCCTTCAGTCTTGATTTAGCTAGTTGTAAGTATTACCTGTAGTAAATTCATGCATACAAAAGGATGGATTCGTGTTAATTTGCTATTAAATCGCAAGCACAGGAACTGAATCTCACTCTCACATACTCTATTATCTATCTTATTGATACACTTCAAGTCTTCAACAGAACCCTCTCCCTTTTAGGCTGAACTGTCAGGTCAAGTCGAGACAATTTCTGCCAATTTGCACCACTTGCTCACAGTTACCAGCTACTTATCCGATCGATCATATTTTGTTTAATCCAGCAGTCAAAGTAGGCGTGTCGGGAACGCGATACGTTGGCTTCTGTGCGCTGACCTGCAAGGTTACAGTCAACGTCAATTCTCATCCAATCGATCGGCGATACGTCACGGTAAACGGCGACTAAACGCATCAGACTTACCTTTCCATTCTGCATGTATCACAGACTGTCCTTCACTCCAGTAATTCCATTGGGCTGTATGAAAACCGGGATAGGCTTGACGTTCCCTGTAGCGAGGATCTTTTGAATAGATCGACGTACCACTTGCCGCTTGATCCCTAGAAAAGGATCTGATGTGCGACACAAAAGGTATAGGTCACACCAATCGTACACGTCGAAGCCATGCTTGGTAACTTTAACGGTTGGACGGGGACCCTCATAGCGAAAGATGATGGCGACTTTTCCACCCTTTTCCCAATGGCGCCGTTGACCTGCTCAGGCGTCTTGCCTCTGAGATCGTATCGATGGAAATGTTAAGCGCATTACCAGTCGCCGCGCGAATCTTCTCCACGACACCCTCGTCAGCGGTAATCGAATACCTCATCCGCAGCCGAGTCCTTGACGAGATCGAAGTTTTTGGAAGAAGCCGTTGTCAGGACGCGGAGTCCACCCAACTTTGCGAACTGGATGGCGTAAACTGCTCCAGCGCCCCTGGTAAATGGCAAGCAACGCAATGAGGACATCTTTGGCATGGGGCAACCGCCACACCGTTTATCCAGCTTGTTCCATTCATTCGGTGCCGCGGCGGCGACATCAATGACTTGCTTCTAATGCACTCATAAATCATGATCCATCGGTCTATCGGTCAAAAAGGGAGTGTGACCATATAGTCGGAATCATTTGCACCTTCACCGCGCGCGGGAGAAATTTGCTCCCAACCGGCTATCACGACAGCACCCGTTAAAAACCAACACCTTTAAATATTATCGTATTCTTTTGTCATTCCGGTCATTCCTTTGAATCTGAATGCGTCGAAGGTGCGCTCTGCAACAGACGGACCAATAAATTCGAGCACGGCATTCTAATACTTTTTTCTTCTATCGTCCTTTCCCGCATCTGCTGACGCAGCCGCAGGCTAGATGCCTAAGTCCAGACCCTGAACGAGTAAAATCGGACAGCAGTATAATGCTCCATTGCTTGCTATAAACGCCTAAAAATACAAGGCAGATAGATTACGCTTGATCCACGAAATTGTTCCTTCAAACTGCACATGACTTGCGGGTATCCCGATGAAACCAGCTCATGCAACTTCATAAACGCTGCGCAGGAAGAACTTTGAGAGTTGTTTCAGAGTAGAGGAATCCGCACTCACTTTTGAACCATCGTGGAAGTTTTAGGCCTTAATCATGACAACAGCGCCGGTCTTTGCAACGCGTGCCAGTCCTAAACACACGCACGAAACAATCATAGAGGCGGCGCAAAAAACCTGGGCGTGTAGAAAGTGGCCCGTGTCGATGTTGAGGAGCGCGCCGGCCACAGGTGTCCCAATGAGAATGCCAAATCCGGATATGCTGAAGCTCATTCCGAGGCGGGTGCCAACCTTGTACAAATCGTCCGAGAGGGAGACGATGGTGGTCGGGGGTAGCGAAACGAACGAGCCTGAAAAAAAGCCGTACAGGATCGCAAAGACGAGCAGGTCCCTGGTATCATCTGTCGCCAACCACGAGAACGCGACAATGCCGCAGGCGAGTGTACACGGGATGAGCATGTTGAGTGTGCCAATGCGATCCGCCAGCGCGTTAGGGAAGATGCGGCCAAAGATAGAGGATGCGTTGAGGATTGGTACGAAGTAAAATGCGAGCGTCGCGTCCGCGCCCGTTTTGAAGTGTGCAAAGGTGGTGATGTAAAAGAAAGGGACATATAGAGCCATGAAGCCGAAGAAAAGGCCTGCAGTGCAGAGCATGAAAGGAGCTTCACGAAGGGCCGAGACATCAAAAAGTTTCCGGCGTGTGGCGGGCAGGACGCGCTGGCGCATGACGAGGTTGGTGATGCTGAGTGTAACCAAGGCAATAAAAGCGATAATTCGAGTTGCCCATCCAAAGCCGATCCGGGGATGCAACGAATGAAATAAAGTCGGGTAAATGACGCCGCCTTTGGACAGGTATAACCAGTCAGGGTGCCAAATATGGCAGTTGCAGGCGGCAAGTACTCACCGAGACTGCTGCCGGTAACGGCAACACCAACGGAAAAAGAGCGATATTTGTCAAAGTAGGTGGAAACGATAGCGATGCTGGGTACAAATAACATGCCGGCACCGATGCCAAAGCAAACACCTTGAGCGAGGAACGCCTGGTAATATTGCTTCACCAGGCTAGTCATCATGAGGCTGAAAAAAATGAGGAAAGACCCGATGGCAAGGAGGGCACGGTAGTACCCTGCATCAAAGAATGGGCCGGTGAGAGCACTGACGAGGAACAGGAGGTAACCCTGTATGGAACCAATCCAGGAAATCGCAGACGGTGTATGCGAACGGAGGAGATGGATTTCATAGAACGCTTGGTATGCACCGAATGTGTTGACGATGCCCCTAAAGTGATGGCGGTTAACACGGGATCATATCAGTAATTGTTGACGGACCAAGTATTCATAAGGACGAAAAAACAGCCTGCGACCTGGAACCATGCTAGTACTCCGCCATCTGGCGTGTTCTCCAAGCTGGTGTCTGTGAAAGGAGCGGGCGGTGTTGATAGTGGCACGGATCTGGTATCGGATAGTATGTCGAGAGATATGTGGAGAGAGCAGTCCGGGTCAGATATTTTCCCTTTGTGCTCGTCTTGAGAGGGGGAGTCCATGCGCACCCACGAAAGAGGCCGAGGATACGATAGTGAAGGGAAGGGAAGGGTTTTCGGGGCTATTTACGACGTTCATGGGTTCCCTTCTTTGATCTTCAGAGAAGCCAGGCCCACCCAGCGATCAATGTTTGCTTGCCTCAAATCGGATTGACTACAAATAACCAGATGGTTTCGGGCGCCAAGTAGTGACAAAAGAGAGAGAATAATGGGGAGAAATAAGTGGGGTGTGAATGACATTGCGGGTGATCTTTGTACACCTCGTCTAACCGGCACAACTTTTTCGCGGAACAGTGATTTGCCTTTTCGCGGCACCAATCGGGTGCGCTGATTAGATTACCCAATCATACTTCGCTTACGTCCCCTTAATCGCACTACATGCATTCAAGTTCATTCAATTGATCATGAGGGCTAGCCACAAGCTTACCTTCCTCTAATCTCCGCCCAATCACCGTCCACTCTTTACCCATCTTGCCCTTATAACCCTCCAAAACCCTGCCGAACAGCGGCTCCGAGTCCGGGTGCGTAGACGCAAAGGCTCGCTCCAGCACGTACAGATCCACAGCTTTGTCTTCCGTCAAAGACGACGTATAAGCCAACCCAAAATCAACCAATACCTGATATTTCATGTCAACTGGTTCAGAGCAGCGAGGCTTGTTCGCTCACCAACTGTTGCGTACCCTGTGGTGAATCAAGGATAGAAGACGGATGGCGGAGCATCATGTTCGATGTTGTCAGGTCTCCATGTATGACATCCGCAAGGTGCATCTTTGCGATCTCGGTGCCTACCACCATCATCAATATTTCTGTTCTCGTCCCATGAGAAAAATTGGTGTCCGAAAGTGCACGTCGTGAGAAATCGTACCTTTCGACACCCCATACTCAATCAACGGGTCCTCGACAACATCTTCATCACCGTCTGCATCTTCACCTTCATCACCGGAACAGAGCAAGAATCGAACACTCTTTCCATTTACCCATTCGATGCCTAGAACACCGTTCGCTGCGTCAACAAAGCGCAGTCCAGGCACGCTAACTCCGCAGCTGCAAAGCGACCTTAACCCTCCGTCAAACAAAACTGAAATGGAATCGTGTACCGCAGACAACGTAAAAGGGCACGCGCCTCTCCAGCGACGCGCGCCCGAGTCAAGCTCGCATCCAATGTAGAATGCCGATATCGTTTCGAGAATCGATGCTTCAGTAACACTGGCGCAACCCCTGGGTGTAAGCTCGCGCGATAAACTTTCTGCGGGCGTAGATTAGCAATTGTCACCCTTAGGTATAGTCCACTAGACTTGCAGCTTCTGCGCCTTGCGAGATCAACGTTGATGAGTGAAGGAGAGCAGTTGTTGGATTTGAGTTGGCCATATGGTGGGGTGCGGACTCGTAGAGCGGAGTGCGTGCTAAGCGAAATAGGCAATCGAGCCTGCCCTAAACTCAACTGTGAATCATTTTCATTCTCAATTCTATTATTTGCCCTCAACACACACCCGACCACATCGACGGCCTCCACGACGCCACGCATCACTGCGAATAGCGCATACATCTATCGGAAGCTTTTGCCTTCTGCCATCTCAAAAAGAACCAGGTCCAATTATTACTTCTTGTACAGCTGTTTTCGTCCTGGTATGTCTCAGCTTCCTCCAAGTGGTTACTAGCCCTTTCTTCTCCCCTAATACATCTGCTTAGAACACGCAATATGGCACCCATGACAAAACCGGAAACTATTCTAAAACAGGCGGAGGGTCTCGTCTCTGTCGGGCAGACTCATGCCGCGCTGCAGTCATTCACCGAGATGTTCTCATCAAAGCGCTTCCGTACAACTCCCTTGGCCTCCCTCGAACCCATCATGATACGCTTTGTCGAACTCTGCGTTGAGATGCGCAAAGGCCGCATTGCCAAAGAGGGTCTCATGCAATACAAGAACACCGCTCAAAACACTAGCGTCGGCTCGATCGAAGTCGTCATCCAAAAGTTCGTCAGTCTCGCAGATGTGAAGCTCCAGGAAGCCCAAGAAAAGGCAGAGAAAGCTGCTGCGGATGCCGCTGCGGACGTCGATGATCTCGAGGCGACAGAAACACCCGAAAGCATACTGCTTGGTGCCGTCAGCGGCGATCAGAGTCGAGATCGGACCGATCGTGCCCTTGTAACTCCATGGCTCAAGTTTTTATGGGAAAGTTATCGCACCGCCTTAGAAACTCTAAAGAATAATGCCCGCTTACAAGTCATCTACCACGTACGGCCCCTGTCCTTGACTACGCATATCATTGTCTGATTCGTTGTTCGATTGATAGCAAATCGCGCAGCAAGCATTCCAATTTTGTCTCAAGCATCAGCGCAAGGTCGAATTTCGACGTCTTTGCGAAACCCTACGCCTCCATCTCTCCAACGTTGCAAAATACGCGCACCAGCCCCATGCGATCAACCTTCAAGATCCCGATACGCTTCAGCATTACCTGGACGCTCGCTTCGCACAGCTCAATACCTCCGTGGAGCTCGAACTCTGGCAGGAGGCCTTCCGTTCAGTGGAAGATGTACACAATCTTCTGATCATGGCGAAGAAGGCGCCACGTCCGGCGATGATGGCCAATTATTACGAGAAGCTTACCAAGATATTTTTAATGAGTGGAAACGCGCTGTATCATGCTGCAGCATGGGGTAGATTTTATGGCGTGGTCACAACTATCGGAGGAAGGTCCGACGAAGAGTTCAGCAGACTTGCGGGTCAAGTTCTCGTCAGTGCGCTTGCAGTTCCCGTCAATCAAAAGGCAGAGGAGTCTGTCGAGGAAGTTAAGGGCAGGACGGGACGCCTAACGTCGTTACTAGGCCTTACTAAGACGCCCACTCGGACTGGCCTTCTCAAGAATGCGGTGCGTTTTCATCTCCTCGGCGAGCGGATGCGCTTGTTGACAGCTGTCTGCAGCTCTCGCGCAATGTGCTCAAGCTCGCATCAGAAAACATCCGATCACTTTACACTATACTTGAAGTGACTTTCGACCCCTTGATGCTCTGTAGCAACGTTGCTCCCCTTTTCCGTGCTCTTTCCAAGGATACATCCTACGCACCTTATCTTCCATTACTGCAGCGTGCCCTTCTTTCACGGCTTATCTCGCAACTTGCGCAAGTCTACTCATCTATCACGATTGAGAACCTCCTGGCTCTCCTCCAGCCTCTGCGAGATGCCCTTGCCGATGGCGGTGGAGACTCAACGATCTACAATCCAGAGCAGATTGAGGCATACATCATGCGCGGAACTCGTGCAGGCGAGCTCAACGTCCGCATTGACCATGCATCTGGCACACTCCAGTTTGTTGACGACCCTTTTGCTGGCTCTGATGACCAACGAACGTCTCCTTCGTCGCACGGCATCGTCGTCCAACCGTCTGCGGCATCACTCGTGCGCACGCGCCTTGGCGGCATCGCTGCCTCTTTAAATCACGTGCTAGCTATTCTCGACCCCCTTCCTGTGCCTTCAGCTGAGGAGCAGCGAGCCCGCGTCGCCGCACTTATCACGGCAGCCGATGCTGAGCGCAAGGCCTTACAACTTCGCCGTGCAATAGTCGCACGCCGTCGCGAGCTGCTTTCAGAGCTTGCCGCCCGGAAGGAGAAAGAGGAGCAGAGCCGTCGGTCGGAAGAGTCGCGCCAAGTGAAGTACGATGAGGCACGGCGGGCACTTGAGGACGCCCGTAGGCGCGAGATTGAACGTGCCCGAGCGGAGATCCAACAACGCAAGAATGAGGAAGCACGCCAGCTCGCTCAAAGCCTCAGGGAGCGTGGCAACCTCAAGGTTGATATTGATGTGAGCTCATTCACTTTCCTTGAGTTTACATGTTGTAACGCTTGATAACTTCTGACGCAGGATGTCGAAAACCTCAATACTGACAATCTTATGCGGCTTCAAGTTGAGCAGCTCGAGAAGGAGAAGAAGGATCGTGAATCTCGGTTACGCGTCATCGCCAAGCGGATTGACCACACCGAGCGTGCATACCGCCAGGAGGAGCGCCCGCTTCTAGCGAAGGATTATGAGCTACAACAGGCGAGCGACCGCGCAACATTTGAGCAAATCCAAAAGGGCCGCATCGATGCCGCACGGCTGGCACACAAACGCGATCTGGAAACGAAGAAACATCTCTCGCGCATGCTCCCTGAGTTTGAGGCGCGCAAGGCGATAATTCTAGAGAAGCGCAGTGCCGAATACGCACGCAAGCAAGCAGCGGCACAATCAAAGATAGAAGAGGAAAAGGCGAAGCGCTGCGCTGTGCTTCTCAAGGCGCGTGAGGAGGAACGTTTACGCCAAGAGGAAGCAGAAAGGGCCCACCGTGAAGCAGAGGAGCTTGAGCGCAAAAAGGAAGAAGGTACGTTGTGCTTGGCCCGAAACTTCGCTTTCTACGTTCACTAGGTCGTTCTCTTTCTTATCTTTCTTTAATAGAGGAAGAGCGAGAGCGTGCGGCGGCGGAGGCTGCGAAGCGCGAGGAGGAAGCACGGATAGCCCTTATGCGTGAAGAACGCGAGAGGCAGCGTGCGGCAGATCTTGAGCGTATTAAACTGCAGCAGCAGAGGGAAGAAGAGGCGGCACGACGAGCCGAGGAGCGACGCAGGCAGCCAATCGCTGCTACCACCGCGGCATCGCAGGATAGCGTGTGGCGGCGGACCGGCACCCCCTCTGCCCCTCCGCCACCAGTCCGCACGCCCCCGCGGTCAGAGAGCCCCGCACCGTCGGGCCCACCACGACCGTTATTCTCTCGTGGAGGCGCACCTAGCGCGCCTACTTCCAGCTGGCGTGTGCGGGAACAGGCAAGGAATTCGTCCGCAGAGACAGGTAGCCCCGCCCCTCCATCCGGAATGCCTGAAGAGCCAAGGAAGGCGGAGAATAAGAACGACGGGTTCCAGGCCGCGAAAAACGTCTGGAAGCCCTCAAGATTGCGGGGCTAACATGACCACTATATGTTGATTATCAGCCGTCCTTTTTTATTTTCATCTGCCATTTCCAGGCTGTGTATGCATTCCTTTTTCCAGGGCACTGCTATTTGTGCTGTGTGCTTCTGCACTCATGTCTAAGATTACTGGATATTCCATACTGCTGCTAAGGGGCGATCACGAAAACAACAATGAGTATAGTACAGATGCGAGGTCTAATTTAGATGAGCGACCAAGGGAAAAGGCCCGAGAGTGAAGATAAGTCCAATAGATATAAAAATGATTCCAGAAAACGTCAGTTCGTCTGTTGCCGAGTGGTAAAAAGACGGGTTAGATGAGGTTCATTGGTTCTACGATAAATGATTGCCACCTTCTACTGCTTTTGCTTTTGCTCCTCTTCCTCCGCCTCGAGCATCATCGCTGTGGGAATCAACATCAACCATGGATTCGAATACTCCCGTTGCACGCGCAGCTTACTCACCTCCCCAAGCTGGATTTTGCACCGAGGCCAGCACGTCCTGATCATAATCCTCAGACAAGAACGGCGAATCGCGGAACAAGGACAACTCCCGTCTGTCCAATTCGGGTCAGTGTAAAATGCGATCAACCCCGTCAACAACGGTCAACCCAAAGACGTACGTGTGCCGCAGTCCCAAATCCGCCGAGACAGCACTCAGATCACTCAGCCGATGGTCACGGCGAAGTCCTCTCGACGATGAAGACCCACCGCCACCGCCACCGCCACCAATTGTGGGAGTAACTTGAAGGTCTGACAGCTCGAACTGGTCGTCTCGTCGCGTGGGCGTTTCGGGTTCGGTCCAGCTCGTCATTGCCGTACCGGCGGAGTGCCGCCTAATGGCCGACGTGATGTCGCGACTACTCACGGGTGGCGGCGGGGTGGACGGAATGTCTTCGAACACGACAATCTCGGGCACGTCTATCGTAAATACCCGGTTAAGAAAGTTATAAATGGAGATATATGAATGTGAATATACGCACCATGCTCATGATCAGTGGCGGAGGCTTCTCGAACTTCCTGTCGCTTAGCCAAGAAACGCCGTCGTTTTGAAATCCTGTCCAATAATGACCTCACGCGATCCAGATCGACGAGGTCGTTCACGAGTTCATTAGTTCCGGTTCGGATAACGAGTTCTTTCAAACTGAATTATTACGTCAGAATCAGACCATGATCTCGCGGAATTGAATAGCTCTTTCTTACCCAAGGGCCTCATGGTCAACAATCAATTTGTGGTGGGCAAGAAGCAAGAGCATATCGGTGAACGATATTCCCTTCTTGTGTTGATGAATGATAATCGCCTCGTGGTACAGGCGGCTGAAGAGTTTGCGACGTCTGCGAATATCCTCGTAGTCAATCCTCGATATTGCAGCGCTTAGTAACCTGAGGTCAAGGCCGTGGGAAGATCTAGTGCCAGGCCTCCACCTGAAGTCGGGATCGGTGGTATCCCTACAAGAAGCCAATATGTTCCGAACACTAAACTCAGTCGGGTAGATTCGAACTTCAAAGATACCGCCCAATTTCTAATACGACGGTCAATGTCAATTACGACACGGGCCGCATCCCAAGTTGCAAAAAAAACCACAAAAAAACTCACCCCGAAAAAGGGGACCAGCTGTGCGCGTTCTAAAAGTTCGGTCCTTGGGTTTGCAAACTCTGCCCAGACCTTCTTGAAAGCCCGCATCTCCTCACGCGTGACCGACTTTGCACCACCCGTAGTTTGATACACGTATGAAAAGTTCTCAACGACAAGACCTGCATACCGTAAGTTCCCCTCCCAGGTGGCGTCGCGAGTATAATGAGCCTCACCGGTGAACATATTCACGAATATGTACTGATAGAACCTCGATTTAAAAAAAACGGATCGTCGGGGCGGGGCGGGAGGACGAACGCACCATGCTCAGAATATTCCACGCTATGAAAAGCGTATAAGCCCAGCCGACGCTCCCGCAGTCTGACTCGTGTCGGTCAAGAGACGAAATGGTACACCTGGGATGGTTGATGGAGCTATAAAGTCTCATCAGAATGAAAGGAAACGGTTCGCGACAACAAAGGGGACCTGCTCACAAATCGTGCATGTATTGATTCCAGCCCTCGCTAAAATACGAGCAAAGGTCAGGCGATCGAAGAAAGACGCCAATGATGGGGCGATACGCACCCCGTGGTCATAAACGCAAGCATGACCAGCGCGCTACCCATCGTCGAGTAGTTCTGTTCGCGAGTCTCAGCAGTGTTCCACTTGGTCAAGCTAAAAACTTCGACGAAAAGTATGCCAAAGAACATGAAAAGTACGAGCCATAGAGAGAGCAGGCTAAAAATAACGGGTAAACTGGACCTGAAAAATCAAAAGAATCAAAAGCGAACGTGAGCGGAGGTAAAAGGTGTGATCACGCTTCGCGACGTACACGGCAGTCTTAAACAGCTTGTTCAGGCTGTTCATCCGCTGCACCAACTTGAACGCAATGCTGACCAAAAAGAGCTTCTGCAACTGATCGATGACGTAGCCGCTAGCGCCAACTCGCACAGAGATGGTCGTGAGGAGACTACCGCTAGCAACGATGATGTCGAATATGTTCCACCCGTTGGCACGGAAACTTCGCCAGCCGAGTCCGTAAAAGCGCACATGGATGTCCACCACGTACATAACGGTGATAAAGAGGAAAAAATCATCTGCACACACTCCATCAAAGCAAGTCCGATCCCAAGAATTAAAGGCTTACTCCGGATATCATCGGCCACACTTTGAGGTGAAAAGGTTTGCGTCCTGCAAAAAAGTCGGATTCACGCGTCAGTATCTGTTCCTTTCGCGGACCCTTCGTTACAAAGGGGTTTTGAACTGAAAGATATGCTCACATGAGAGCCATGATGTGAACAGTAAACAACACCGTCATCATCCGCGCCCACCACCCATGCTTATACACTGCACGGTCATAGCACCAAGCCCTAAACGCCGACGTGGGCCGTATTCTCGGCCTCTTGGATGGCCGCTGACGCCTGAGCAATTTCTGGAGGTCAATCCATTCCCTCTGTGGCTGCGTCAGCAGAGCAGTGCCCGTCTTTGCCCTGAAGTTCCCAATGATGATACTAGTTTTCGAAACAAAAAGTGGCGTAGTCAGGCCAATGAATATGTGAGTGCCAGGAGAGGAAGACTCACCTGACGAAGAGTGTAAGAATGACGACGGCGCCAAGCAAGTTATAAACGACGAAAAAAATGGCGTTGACCTGCGATGAGTTGGTTTGCGGTTGTGAATTCGGACCCGTGAGACTGGTCGCGACGGTCATGACGTCTACCCAACCCTCGAGCGAGACAATCTCAAAAAGGATCAGCAACGACGCCCTGAATGTGTCAAACGAGAACGTCGTCGACGGTGACGGGTCGGCCCACACGCGAGGAACGGGGAACGTCAAAGCGGGGTTACCGGTGCTGCTCGTCACAACACTATTCTCGTACTCGTTAATGCAGTCCGACATGCCTGACGCGTTGGTGTCGTTGCACGTTTTCATCAAGCCTGCAAAGATGTTAAGGCCCCATACGGCGTAAGGGATCATGTAGAGCATGGCCAGCATGGCCGCGTCGAGGATACGCGTGATGCCAGAAATGATCAACGACTCGAACGTGGACCGCATCTTCTCAATCAGCGTGATTAACTTGAGAGCCCGTAGAGCCTTCAACGACCTTGTGAGCCGGTTGAGACCGCCGACGAAGATAAGACCCGTCACAACGTTGACGACGACCCCAGCCATGATGAAGAAGTCGAGTACGTTCCATATACTCCGAACGTACGCGTTCGGAGTAAATAAGAATCCATCCGCGATGATCTTGATGACGAACTCCGCCACAAGCGTGAGCCCAAACACCGACTCGGCAATATCGAACCAAGAACTACGCATGCGCCCATGTTTCGCATAAAAATCCCGACGATAAAGGGGCGTAGCGATCGATTCGACGACGATCCCACCAATGACGGCGACGAGTAAGACAAATTGGAAGACGGTGTGCGCGATCGTCGACGGCCGCGCTCCATAAATGCGCTCGCCCCCCACTGGACGAACGAGCATTTGGCAAAACTTCCGCAGCGGGTTCTTCTGCGATAAAACCCAGAATGTCCTGTCGTACGTAGGGTGATTGCGGATGAAATCGGCCTTGACGGCTTTACGTTCGTCCAAAGCATCATCTTCCGCCGCAGCCGCCTCATCATTATTGATGGACGCAAGCAAATCCCTAATTTAAGTTAAGTTTCGCAACTCGTAGAGTCGGGAAAATCCAAAGAGACAGCGTGAAACTGCAACTCACAAGTACCGGTCCGTCTCTGTCTCTTCGCCGCCAGTGTTCTGGTGAGGGTCACTATTTTTACGTACATGCCTCAGAGTGGTAAGAGGCACGTCGTTCGATTGCGTATCGCCAATGAACAGCCTTTGTAGTAGGTTAAGCGACTTGTTCGTGAGATGACGCACGGGTCTTCGGTTCACTGTCGACCGGACCTAGACAAGAGCCAGTCAGAAGACGAAAACACAACCTGAGAAGGAAGCTCACGCGAGTGGGCCGGCGCTCGGGCATAGGGAGGCCATAATCCTGCACGAGAGCTTTCTGCATGGGCAGGACTAGATTAGAAGGGAGGTTCTCCACGACGATAGCCCTCGGTGAAGGTTTGAACCACCGATACGGATTGAGTCTATGGATCCATGGCCCCCAGGTCTTATCTGGTCCCTGCGTGGTCTGGAAATAATGACCAACTTGCTGACTTCGCTTGGCCTCCTCGGCAATTTCAAAGTTCTCGTTGATGACTGCGATGAACATTTGCAGCACAATGACTAGACTCTAGGATTAGAAACAAATTCACCGCTTTCTCAGATTGAAAACAAGATACTCAACAATTTGCAAAAAAGAACCAGCCCACAAGGAACAAGATGACGACAATGGCCTGGCCCAAGGGTACTTCGGCCACAGCAGTGCTATACAGGACATTGGTCCAATTCTCCGACGAAAAGACCTGATACATGGCCAAGAACGACGTGAAGATCTCTCCAAAGTTCATCGCCACAGTACTCTGCATATCGCCCCTCAGGATCTGGGCCACAAAAAGTGCTGCGAGATAATTGACGATCATGAGAAAAAGTACCATGTTCGCCAGTCCGCGCATGTTCGCAAACACGGACAGCAACAGCGGCTTCATACGTGGTATCTCCAAAATGACACGATAGAATCGCGCCAGCTGGAATATCGTCAACCACGGGTAAGCCGGCGAGTTGTGTATGACTGGGATCTGGATGATGGTTGATCCGATGGCGAGCACAAGGTCCAAGTAATTATGTCCCTGGACGAAGAACCCTCGCCAGTCCGGCAGGTGAGCGATGAAACGCACTACGATCTCAATGTCGAACGCGATGGTGATGACCAGCTCGCCAACGTTGAGAATTTGCGCGTGCATCGGGCTGATGTCCACTCCCCGCGTCGCTTGGAGGACGAGCTCGGCAAGAGCGAGTGCTACCCAACACCACCTGATATTCTCATATACTTCCCTCACAGTATTCCTTCGCGCTTTACGGCGACGCGCATCGGGCCCGGCGGTCCATGCCTCGTCTTGCTCGTCAACGATGGCTTGGACGCTATGAAGGAAGCTAAGAAAACACACTGAGATGAAAGATACGGCGATCACTCACGGGGCAGTACTGAACGCGCTCGATTGCGTCTCCGTTCTAATAGCGGAAAACGTATTCGTGATCACGGCGACGAACAAATTGATAAGCCAAAAATTGAGCACGACGAGACAGATTATGAAAAAGAAGCAAGATATGAAGAACTCTGAGTCGATCACGTTGTACATCAACGACGACCACTAGGGATGATATATCAGTAGACCGATACGGCGGCGGGGTGTCTGCTCACCCCATTGGCACCTGCGATGATAAATACTTGCAAAGCGGAATAATAGATCGTGTCAAAGCTCTCAATATTCTTCTCAGGATTGCTGCCTTCCTAATATAGAATGTCCTTCAATATCGCACCAGACTGCCGCAGACACCATGGGTCAGACAGACCTTGCAGACCTGTCCAAGGGGGCAGATATACCCCTTAACCGTGACGTTACGCCCATCCTGAGTGATATACGGCACATTGGACAGCGTATTCGGATCGACGTGGCCCCCGCAAAAGTGGTTGAGTGACGTTTCGCCCTCGCCGAGGACTGGTTTCAAGTAGCATGACCTGAGCATCGAGCCATTGAATGATTGGACACCAATGATCCTACAAGAAAGTCAGTCATCAGCCACCTCGCTCGCACAGTGGACCTGGAACGGGAACGTACGAAAACAATGTCATGGCAAATAGCACAAAATATGCCACGCTGACGAGTAACGGACGCGCAGTCTTGAGCGACTGCATGATCGTCTAGGGGAAGGGAAAGGCTTGTCTATCCAAGGCATGCGCAGATGTCATAATCACCCACCGTCGTACCAGACGTGATTGACAATAACCTAGCAGTCCTCAAAACGCTTAAAGCCCGAAACAGTCCAAGATGCCGCGTCGCGCTATGCTCGACACCAGTCTGCGCCAGCACAAACGTGATCCAAAAAGCAACCACGGACACAGCGTCGGTGCGCGTCCAACTATGCCGCAAATACGGCAAGTTACGCCGCGTGACACGTCGGGCGAGGTTGACACTAAACTGGAAAGGGAGAAGGAGCACCTCTTTCTCCTGTTGTTGTTGTTGCTGCTGTTGCCGCGAAGTAGAGCGTGGTGGCGACGATGACGGCTTTTCGAGGAGTGTAGCCGTGGTGTCGGCTCGTTTACGGTTGGAAGGGACGGGTCCGACGAGTGTGACGCTAGATGCAGCAGCCGGTGTAGTCGCCCCTCCCATAGAAGAGGAGGAAGCCGGGTACCCCGCAGAGTTGCCAGGAGAAAGCGCAAAAGGTCGCGTGACATTGCTGTAGAAATTCCGAAAGCGATGGAGGAGTGTGCCTTTGCGGCTGAGGCGGGTTGCAGAGGTGGACGGGGTGGGGTGAGCGATTGATGCGGCTGTCGTGGATTGGTGATACGGCGGGTGCTCGTGATGGCTAAAAATAGCGCGGATTGGGACTTCAGGGTCAAGGATGAGACCCGAGACGCATATTCGCGCGAATGACTCGAAGCTGGAGAAGGAGGTACGTTGTCAGTTTGGTCGGAAAAAGAGAGGAATCAGACGACATTTACCTAAAGAAAACGAAAAGGGCAAAGATGATATAGTCTTCCCACATATGAAAGTACCCTTTCACGGCTGGCGGGGTTGCGTTTGGAGTCGACAACGTGAGGGTGCGAGAGGATTGTATGGTTAGCAAGACGGCATAAAAAATAATCGAACAAAGAATGAGAGGTTCTGTCGATCTGTGGTATGTGGGCAACCGTCAGATAAGTGGGCAGAAGAACAGGGATAGAGTCGGAACACGCACGGGAATATAAGAAAACCATACATCGCTCGCCGAAAACGACTAGTCGGCCCAAACCAACAGAGTGTCCGTCCGCGCAAAGAGGAAACCTTCCCACCCAAGTCCGCAAACGGCTGCACCGACCTATCATCGCCGTCCTCGTCGTTGTCCGGGGAGGGACGACGACGCCCATCGCCGGTTGCATCGACTTGGTCACCACCATCGGGTAAACGAATATGGTCGTCAAGGCCGGCGCCAGCAAAATTGACGACGCGCCAGGAAACGCGACGAAGACCCTGGGAGAGCCTCTTGATGGCTGTACCAGACCGCTGAATAGGTGAGGGAGAGAGGTTCGCGGTATAGCGCTGTTCGAGACGACGTCGGGTGCGTGGGGTGGCATCGCCTAAGATGTGCTGTTCAGAGTCGGTCCGCCAGTCGTCGTGGTCGTGGTTGTTATCTGGGACGTCCAATTCATTGTTGGGGTTCATGTTGGTCGTGCTGAGGGTTGCGGTGAGGTGGGTGAAATCATCAACGGTGGAGGAGGTGGGGCTAGAGTTGCGTCGGGAGGTAGAGATTAGGGATGCGGAGGATGCGTAGGTATGTGTATTGCTGGGGTATGCGAAAGGGTCCGGGTCATCATAGTGTGAGGTAATTGAGGGGCGAAATGGGTCATCCAAGTTGGCGCGGGGGTTGGAGGCGACGAAGGGGTCGTCATCGAGGGCATAGACGGGTATCGAAGAGGTGCTGGGACGGGATGACGAGGGACCCGGATCATTCATGGGAGGAGGGCCAGCAGAGTCAGCCCGACCCCAACTGAGTCTGCGCCTGGCAAAACTGTTGCGGCTGTCAGGGGAGGGGAGGAGGGATGGAGAGTTGGGTGTGCCTGGGATGTTGGCCGAGGTGGGGATGAGTTCTATGGCGGATGAAGAGGAAGAATGTGTGTGGGTTGTGTCGACCGACATTTTTTGACGTGACTGCCACGGTCACGGTCGCGAGGTACTGTAACTTAAGGGAAATGTCAACGGTGAAGAGAGAGGGAGAGAGGGCTAACGACTCAGGCACTCGGGGACCATGATCTCGGATCGGATCAGAGGCGCTCCGTTCAAACTTTCACACATCAATCTCCCATCGACGCCCAACACCCTCTCTTCTCTCATCTCTGGTTCCATCACCCTACCGTTTCATATCGATCCATCCATCCATGTCCGCCTAAAGTTGCGAATCATGCGATCGAGTGATTGCGCAGCGATGGTCGTGGTGGTGTGGTGGCCGCGTGCGAGACATTGACAGGTCCCCACTAACAGTAATTCGACCAACCTCTAGCGTAAGTTAAGTTTGCGATACAGACTGTGTGATCGGCTGAGCCCCCCAGAGCCACCACCTAGTATACTAACGCGTAGCAGTACATAGTCTTGTCTCGTTCTTGGTACAAGACGAGATCGTCCAGCGCCCTCTATCCTCAAGTCGAACTCATCCAACTACTCGGCTTGAAGCGTGGCCTTTACTGTGAGAGGTATGAACGTATGAACCCCCAGCAGCCGCAGGGAACCGACTGTACGGAATAGTGGCGTCGTTCGTTTCGATACAGTAGTCACGCTACAGTACCATGACGGCCGTCACTAGCGAGCAGAAAAGTGGCGTAAGAAATGAAAACGTTGCACCCTCACGACAGGCCATCCGGAGCTAAGGAAAAGAAAAGAAACAAGCGAGATCATATATTCTTCAATCGAGGGGGAGAGATTTCACATACTGTACTACAAGGAATAGCTCATACATGCACTTAGATGCCTTAAACGGAACAAAACGATAGCCAGGAGCAATAATATACTACATGGGCGGTACCATAAAAAAGGCAAACTATGAGACGTCGGAACCACGTCTACGACGACGAGTACAGGAAGGAAGGAAAGGTGGCACATGTGACTTGGGAACGAGAGCAAAAGGACAAGACACGACACAGCAAAGAACGGAACATATCCATAATATTCAGGTGACGACATAAAAAAAAAGGCTTTGGAGAACTTGTCGTCGATGAGAAAAGATTCGACACGGCGCACGCAAGAAGCAGAAGCTAGTCCATTCATCGAATCGAGTCCAAAGTCGAGACGAAGGGGAAAAGGAGAGGGCAAGCACACTACGACTGCAGCCTACAGTTATGGTGGGCGGTGCGATTGGTGACACAGCGGAGAACGGGAGGCGGACATAAGCAGACAACTAGGTGGCCAGTGTACTGCGGTGTGCATCCCGATCTATACAACATGGCATCAAACTGGGAGGCCGTCGAGCCAAGGGAAGGGTGGGTTGGGGGCGAATTATGCGAACGGAAGCACGTGCATAGAACCATGAGTTCTTACGATCCTGCAGGGATTAATGCGCTCAGCTCGGCCAGTGAGATGAAGAGAGAGGAGAGAGAATCGAAAGAGAGGGAACAGGATTAAAATGCGCACCTTTGCCGCATCAACGACCGCATCCCCTTCCCTTCAACTCACACATACCATTTCAATCCAGTCCAACACAAAAATCCAAGTAAATAAAGGGTCCTCGCGAACAGACATTGCACGCTGGCTCGTCGCTTCGCTTCGCCTCTTCACGGATCGAGTTTCTCCCCGCGGGCAAGAACGCGTACGACCCGACTCGGTTGCGCAACAACGTCCATCATAGCCTTGACAGCAGGTGGTCGCTCCACCATACCTCCCCCACCTCCGCGACCGCCCCCACGGCCGCGATGATGGTGGTGGTTGTGATGATTGTGTGCTGGTCGACGGTCTTCCGGCGACACGCGGTCATCCGAACCAGCGGACGGAGGTACCTCGAGCACAGCGAGACGAGCACGACGGGCCCAAAATCCGACGAGTGAACCTGTCACGCGTGGTTCGTGCCTATGTTGCTGCCCGTGGTGCGGTGCTGGAAGCGGAACGGGAGACGCTACTTGCGCGGGTGTAGGAGCAAGGTCATCCGCCTCCACAGAGGATTGTTGCAGCGGTTGTTGAGCGAGAGCGGCAAGGACGACGCGTGGGTGGGCTGTATCGGCATGTTCGGTCTCCCATTGTGCACAGCAGATCGTGCGGCGGACCCATTCGGGGGATGGGGACGCTGATGACTGTACCGAGACGTTGGCGTTAGGGTCGCCGGCAGTGCTGGTAGTGGTATCCTCATCGAAAGTGATCTTGTCCCAGAGTACAAAAGCAGAATCTTGTTGCACGCGTACGCGGGGGTTGGCACCCACCTGTGACTCGAGCACACGCGAGGCAGTGCGCGCGCGCTGGGCGAGGGGCGTCGAACCCTTCTTGAGTAAGTCGAGGGTGTTAAGCGCTGGAGGCAGAGGGTCAGGGCTCTGAGTGAATCGTAGACCAGATAATGCGCGGCCAGCCGGCTGGTTGATAGGATGGGACGAGCTCAAGCTTTCCCGCTCGGGAAGCGAGAGTGCCTTCACCTGCCCCGGGCTGTCAGGCGGTGTTACATAACGTTGCCGCCGCAGCGCCGGCGCCAAATCCGCTCCTCGATAAAGCGTGGGCGAGCTTGACCGCGAGTAGACAACAAGAAGAGACATGACCGAGAGAGAGAAAATGATACCGTACCTTCAAGCGGGATGATAATGATCTCTTCCTGCCCATCCCTACACCACTTCTTTACTTGCCCAAGGGCATTGACGAGCACACTCGCATCAACGACAATGACATCAGCCTCTTTGGCACTTGTCTTCTTAGCGTCATCGGCACCACGGTTCCTTGTCGCGCCTGGACGCTCCTTCTGTTGCTGCAGGTGTGGTTGATGGGTATGTGTGGTGGTGGTGATCCGGATACCCCCGATGGGGAGTTGACTACGCTTTGAATCGGCGGACTGTTGTGGGTGTGAACGCTGGCGATCCCGCCAGTTGTTGTTGCTGTTGTTGTTGTTGTTGTTGTTGTGATTGCGAGAGGGAGAAGGACGAGGAGGAGCGGCAGAGACGGACTTTTCGAGCTGCTCAACTTGATGAGAGAGGAACGCAGCACCGAGGGCGCGGGACATTGCAAGCTTGTTCGCAGCAGGGCCCTAGAGGCACCGGGTTAAAGGCAGAGATATTGTGGGGAGAGCGAAGGACTCACCCTGGTCTCAGCCATGACAAGTAGTGGTTGTAAGTTGAGTGAAGCTGGCTGGTATTGCTCGGCTCCTCACATAAGGTCTCGACTCTCGCACCGCCAAACTCTCGGGCTCCACCGCCACCGAGGACGCCACTCCTCCGCCGCAATCTTCCGCAACTGGGAACTGTCCTCCTTGGATGGTAGCCGCCACATTCGGATTGTTCTATTCGAATAAACGCAAATGCGACGTGTATCGTGGTTGCAGCCCTGGGCCTTTCCAGACCACAGCCATCAGTGCCACCGAACGACGGCGCTTAGCTTTTGGCGCCCTGCTCAGCCTCTGCGTCCTGGTCTGTGCCCATCAAATGTACTGCAATGTACTGCACACGTTATGAGGCAGTCCACGTCCGCTCACGTCGGCACTTTTTCATCACTCAAAAGCCACAAGTCCTACTTCGTCAGCACTCCACCTCTACACCGAAAAGAAATCACCCCAAAGGTTCCACGGAGATTTGTCATTTCGTGGTGACCGGCCAACAGCGTAGCGGACTTCAACAACCTGACTGATTCCCATTTTAGGCTGCATGCTATAGAGCTGTCACTGCTACGATGGATGGTCACCGAACACTGTCAGTGGTGATCTTACCACGTTACCGCGGCGATTGCGGATCCCCGAGGCGTTGATCGCCACGTCGGTGTGATGCCTGATGTCTGCGTTCTGCACCGCCCTCGGCAGCAGGGACAATGGCAAATGCTGATGATACGGGGTACACCTACATGATGAGCTGACTTTAGAGAAAAGCGTTGGACCCGTGAGCAGTGTTTATTACAATAATGTCCGACAAGGCGACCAGCGAATGACTCGAGCTTGCTGGCACTTTTTTTCGACTAGGCATCTGGTTTCTGTCGCAGGCTCATGGCTTCTCATCTATGTGGACTGCGAGTCAGCATTTCGACACTATCGGGGGTTGATAGCAACCGTCCCCCTTGTTGGCCCGAGGTGGGACGTGGCGATATATGTATTCGAGTGCTGTACATACAGTACCGAGAATGACGGAATGAATCGTTCCCACGCTCTCCTCTGCAGGCTGTCCTAGGCTCCTAGCTTTTGACATGACCGTTGTCCCTGTAACTTTGAATTGGTCCACTTTCGAGGTTGACTCGGAAGACACATGAGGTCTTGGAGAACGTGCTAATGATCAGTCTCGGTATTCCAAAGATTCTTTCGTGTAGTAGTGTTGAGTCGAGCTAGCGACGTCCCTTGTCGCGTGAACCAATGTCTCAGCTTGTTATGCAGAGGATGATGCCATTCGCCCCTATGTGCACTACCGACAGGATTTACATCCTTTACACTTACAGCTCAAGTCTGGGAGCTGATCAGTATGGTCTTTCCTAGTTGTACGCCTATGCGCCCGAATCTAAGTGCCGTGAAGCAAGGCTAGCATTAGATATTAGACAGCTGTACATGTGCAGAATATCCGTTTAATAATCCAAAGAGCTCTTTCTCGTTTTATCAACACGGACGCCAGAGGATCCGTTCAAGAAAGGCGGATCACTCGACAGAATACTTGAAAGGCTCAACATCCCAGGGCTCAACTCATGATCAGGGGTGAATAATGTGAGCTAACTTAGCACAGCATCGAAAAGCGCGAGAAGAAACAAGGAGCTGGTGCACCGTATGGTGGAAGCAGACTCAGGCTACTTGTCCTGCGGAGATCAACACAATATCACTCGAAGCAATTAAAACCATGGGGCATGGTGTAGCCAGGACGGAGAGTCTATTGATATCGTACGAAGGCGGACACGTCCGGGCCAGGCTCCGGCACAGCACGGGGATCGAAAATTTTTAACAGTCCTCGGTCAAACGTTGCAAATCCTATCTTCCTCCTACGCCCACACCGACGACACACCCTTCTACTCCATCTCGAAGGTCTCATAGGTTTGTTCTACTTCATACTTCAGGCACATGTTGACGAGAGCATCGTGCTTGGACACCCGCGTGCGGCCCAGTGACCGGGATCAAAGTGCGGTGCGGAAATGAGTGTGGTATTGCACCAGGTAGAACGCGGTAGAGTAGCCTGGGTTCCGCAAAAAGATGAGGAATTAGTTGAACGCACGCTCAAACTGTCGCGCACGGTGAACGGGAGGAAGGCTTGTATCATCACGTGTGATTGAACGCGTCGCGTCACGATCGTGACTAATTTAAAATTATAGCAATCGCCGCGTCTCTCCCTTTACCTCATTGACAATCCCTTAAGCATGCCACGCGCAGGCCCTTCACGCTCGCAGCGACAGCCTCCACAGACTCAGACACAGCGTTACAGTCGCTCCCAGCGACGCCAGGAAGAGGAAGATGATGCGGAAGAGATAGTAGCCGAAAACCACGAGGACGTCGATGAGCCCGGTATGGAAGACACTAATACAGTACGTGCAGCCTTTATTACTGAAGTTACATTTTTGACCTATTCGTGCCGTTTCAACTTATTCCGGCTCCACTTTAACAGGACCTGAAAAAACGCGCGACCGATCTAGTTCGGCTCGCGCTCTTTAATGAACAGAGGCGCATGCCCCTCCGCCGCGACGAGATCTCGAAAAAAGTTATAGGCTCGCAACGCGGCGCATTTAAGGCCGTGTTTGATGAGGCCCAAAAGGTCCTGCGTGGGACGTTTGGTATGGAGCTTATCGAGTTGCCCACGCGCGCTGCTACGCACGATGCCGCTGGCAGTGGCACGGGCAGGGGCAAGACGCAGGAGAAAGCGGGGACGCAGAACGGTGCTGAAGAGGATGACGCCGCGGGCGGTCGACAGGCTGTCACCGGACTTAGGAAGAAAGGTATCGTCCTCTGGCCCGTCTTCTTTTGCCTTACCCGCTTTCTTGTTCTGGGAGTGGACGTGGATAGTTTGGTCTGACTGTATGGCTGTTTGTCTGTTTAGCTGTCTCGCAGGGTTCCAAGACATACATCCTTCGCTCTACGCTGGACCCTGCCCTCATTGAACGCGCGGCACTGACGAACAAGCGTATTCTCGAAGCGGAGGCTGCGGATGCACCGGATGATGTTGATGGTGCAGAGCACGGTGTGCGTACGTACGGGAGTATCATCGCGTGGAATAGCGCAGACCAGCTCTCCGCACTCGGTATCCTACACGTTATCCTCGCGCTTATCCTCGTGAGCGGCAAGGTCATCACTGACAGTGCGTCCACAATACTCCTATTCGTTCCATTTCCCGATCTGATGCTATCGCACAGTGGACTTGCGCATGCTTCTCCGTCGTCTGCGCCTTCGTCCTCCAACACAACTCGCACTCCCCGCTCATTCTCCGCACCGCACTCTAACACTCGACGCCTATCTTGTCCAACTTCAGCGCCAAGGCTACCTCGATCGCTCGCGCATCGGCAGCGGAGGGGCAAACGGCGCCGCGCAGAAGCGCGGCCGTGGCCGCACTGGCGGAGTGACACAGGGAAGTGGTGGCGGCGAGGATACCGACGTAGCATGGGAGTGGCGGTGGGGTCCTCGTGCAATGGCGGAAATTGGTGAGGCGGCTATTGCGCATTTCGTTGCTGAGTTCATGGCCGAGCGCGCGAGCGGTGGCGGCGGGGGTGGAGGAGGTGGTAGTGGTTCTGGGGGTCGTGCTGCGGCCGGCGATGGTGGTGGTGATGGTGAAGTGAGCGACGATGAGGCTGGGGGCCGCGGAGCGAGAGCTCGTCGTGAGGATGCGCAGAGGAGGTTGGCTGCGCTACTGAAGGGTGTGGAACGTGCTGCGGGTGGGGATCTCGCTGGCGTGACGACTTCGATATGATCCCGTTCGATTCTTCTTCGCACCATTATAATATGCAAGCTTTCTGATAATGATAAACGATCTATGCTCCACGGAGCGCGTGCATGCCTCCTCCCAGGGCTAACTGACTGAACGACCCCAATTTGCTGTGCTCAAATACCACGTCCCATGACAAAGTTGCATGTGCATTGATCCCATGGCTCGGAGGCCTCCCAACGTCTACGTTCAATTGCAAACTTTATAGGACCCGTAAAGGCATGGAAATGCCGTGCCCCCGTAACATGCCATTGTATGATCTTTCAATTTTGTTGCTAGACTCGATAGACGACTTAGTTCGGGTCTTTAGTAATAAATATTACGGGTATTTCTCTGGATACAGTGGTGCTACTCCACCCACATCGGCATCAAAGTACGATGGATAAAGAAAAAGGAAAATATGGTGAATATGATATACTGTAAACGTTAGCACAGATGGATGAGGATTATCAGTTAGGGTGGGGATGATGATGACGAGCCGCTGCCACCACCGACTGTAAACACGAGTCCGAGAAGGTCCCGCCAGCCACGCCGGACAGAGACGGACACGCGCATGCTAGAACCTGCACCATACTCCTCCACGAGCCACTCGACAAACTGTGCATCGAGGCTGCTCAAAGGGCTGAGCTCCAACTCGAGCACGTCCCGCGGCGCCAGTTGCACCACCACCACTTCATCCTGCTCCCTTGTCTCCCCCTCTGTACCTCCAAGTGCGTTTGTCCTCAGGTCGCCATTAGCAGAGGTAGCGGTGCATTGAGGCGGAAGCAGTGTAGCGAGACGCGAGAGCCAGAAGCGCGTCTGCGCGTGGAATGTCTGGAGTAGCGCGAGCGTTGTCCGACTCTGCCGATCATGCACCAGCGCTGCCGACTCTCCCTCCTCTCCCTCATCGTCATTATCGCGATACGCATCCTTCGTCACGTCGTCGTCGGTCACTGATGGTGTGGTAGCCATCCACGGCGAAGGTAAATACCGCTGGGTTGCCCGATGATACGATCGCGTCCGTGTCGAGCCTCCGGCTGCGGCTGCGGCTATAGGTCTGCCCTCAATGCCCTCTCCATGCGCGCGCACGCGCACGGGGTTGTCTAAGAATCTGTCTTCCTCGGTTCCGGTCCAGCTTTCCTGCAAACCATGTCGATTGTTACGCCACGGCCCGCCCACCCACAGCCCCGCGCAGACGAGACACACGTCTTCGTACAGGCGCCATGCATCCGTCCAGAGCGAGGGTGGGGCGGCAGCATGTGCGGAGCCACTAGTGTCGGCATCGAGCTGGAGGATGCGATCAAGTTCATTCCACTGTCGGATTGGGGGTTGGTCATCGTAGAAAGGAGAATGGGTATTAGGGGTTACGCACTAGTTTGACGTCACTCCAGGTAAAGCGCACGGTGGAGAGGCGGTACGACGGTCTTCGGGAGCGGCCATTTGGCTCCCTTACGGAGATCTGGAGATTCGGGCGGGATGCCCTCTCGGGTGAGAAAGTTCTCATGTCAATGACGAGGTCGTAATACTGTGGTTTCTCTAGGAACAGAGCATCTGTTGTGCCTATAGAGAGTGTAGGTGAAACAATAACTAGGCGAACAAAGCCCATTGAAAATACCACGTACACGCTATCCAACCACGCCCAGTTGTCGACTCGCGTTCTAGGAGCCCGATATCGTGTAGGCTTACGACGCCGAGCACGTTGATCCCTTCCTCCTGCTTCCCTTTCAAGCGTAGGTGCGGAGCGGTGGAGCCTTCGGGGGAATCATGTGCGGTCCTGGTCCTCGAAGCAAATATCGGCGGCCACCTGACAGAGGATGTACGCTGGCTCAATGGGCGGTTGCGTATACACGAGTATGCGCCTGCGACCGAGCACGTGCTTGTACAACGTGAGTGACGACGGTCCAAGGAGGCGCAGGACATGCGGTAGATGCAGCGTCGGGTTGGCATGTATTGACATGTCCATCATGTCACTTCGCTGCTATTCATCCATAGAACCAAAGGGAAAGAAAAAGTTGGCGCTCTGGTAACTCGCGGCGAAAACGAAGGAATAAAACTCACACCCTCATTCTCATCTAGCTCCTCGCTCCACCGACGCCATTCGCCCGCGCCGCCCAAGTCCGTGTGCTGTACCCGGCGTTCCTCGAAGAACTGCCGCGCGGGTTCCCAGTCGTCCTCCTGCGGCTCGCGCACGCATCCGCGCGCCTGCTGCTCAAGCGAAGTATATATCTCGTGCGCGAGCGCCTTGAGTGCGGCGATGTGTCTCCAGGGGCGCGGGCGCACAGAGTGTGCGAGGAGAATGCCGAAGGAGGAGAGGCGGAAGCCGCGCTGGCCCTCCTCGGAGGTCTGACGCCGGGTAAAGACGCAGACACCACGATGGGAGTTTTTGGTAATGTGGCTGGTAGTTGGGGGAATGTGCAGTTTTTTATCATGAGAGGACGGGAGAGGGAGGTAAGAAAGATATTTGACGGAGGCGGTTGTGGCGCACTTACACGACATCATGTTCTACAAGGTGCAGTCCACTGGGCAATGCGCTAAATTCCACGCCGTCGAGCTGTACATCTAAGCAGTGCGATGGGTAGGCTTAGCATACTTGGATGCAATGGTGTGATGGGTTGGAATACCGTCACTGGCCTTGAGAGACCAATCGAGAATGTTTCCACGGGTAGGGTGAAAGGACGTGTGGAATATCGCAACTGCAAATAGTACAGTATGATTAGCCAACACTGCTGGATCCCGTGTACGCTAAGCGGAGAACGCACCGATGTCCTGTGGTGGACTCAGAGGATGGCTTGTTGCCATCGTGGTGAGCGAGCGGGAGGGAAACGGGAACGGGAGAAAGGCAAGTCAGGCCGAATGGGGAATTCAAATATTTTGCCAACAAAGCAACTCAGCAACGCACCGCGATGTCCGCGCCCTCTACATCTACAACAGCCCCGACACAGCAAGTAAACGTGGCAGATCTCGAGCTTCCTCAGCTCGTGGAAGTAAAAAGGCAGCTGGAAGAAGTGTGTAATTACTTTCCGTGTTCCCCGCTCCAACCTTGAGTCATCATAACCAGGAACTCTCACACCTGACCAATTCTTTCACCCAACTGAAGCAAGCGCAGGCCAAGTTCCGGTCGTGCATCGAAAGCGCAAAGGAGGTCAAGCGAGAGAACAAAGGTACGTCTTCTACGTGTTTACACGTATGACACGCACTCGGTTAACAATCTTTCGAGACAAAACCGTTCTGGTCCCCCTCACGAGTTCGCTTTATGTTCCGGGAAAGTTACGAGATGTGGAGAATGTCATCATCGACGTCGGGACGGGATACTACGTTCAAAAGGTACGGGGGTGCGTTATTTTACTGACATGTGGAACTATACACACGGTGGCCACCGCTCCTTTAGACACGGGCGCAGGCGGTGAAGTACTACGAGGGAAAGACCGAGTATATCAAGACGAATTTGGACGCGCTGCAGGAGACGATAGAGAAGAAGCAAGACAACATGTCTTATCTTCTCACCGTCATCCAATCAAAGCTCCAGCAATCCAACAACAAGCATTAAGTTACCGTCTTTTTTCTTTCTTTCCTTCCTGCCATTGTAATCCTACGTTGAGTCGAGCTTTGAGTGTCGTCCATATTTGTCAGAGCCACATCGCTCATAAGTTACTCACGCCTGGCCAGGGTACTCCCTGTACTGGACTACAATTACCCCTCCATCATCACCGTTGTTCGTGGCAGCACCTCAGGGATCTGATAGAAACAAATGAATATAAAATAAAATCCCGCTGGCCGAACAGACCGAGTTCATATATTCTCGATACAGCAAAACAACTATTTGACGACAGTCGACTACTACTGTAGGTGAACAGAAAAAAGCCTTACAGCTGATGCATCAGATGGCCAAACGGAATGTCATTCATAGACTCTATCCACTCTTTATTGTAATCCTGTCCACAGTCTTCTGATGCTTTCCAAGCTGTGCGAGTACATCTCCAGTCAGTGTCGTGCCATCATCCTGATCCTGATCCCGCATGCTCATTCTTTCCTCTGTTTTCGCTTTCCCACTCCGAACGCAAGATCCTTGGCGCTCATGATGAGACCCCAAATACTATACAGAAGAGTCAGGCGTTCCTTTGTAGCTACTTGGGTCTCACTGCTCTCCTGCCCGTGGTACGTTAATGAGATGGCATCCAGATCGAGGTTAGCAAGCTTTGGGCCGCCATTAATCACGGCAAGCGGAGGTGAGACATAACATTCGAGAGGAGGAAATGTGTTGAATAGGTAGGAGTATACCCTCCAGGACTCCGATGGGTCCAGGTTCAGGCGGTTCAGGCGTAGTATAAGCTCGTGTGCACGGCGTGGCAGTGGCATAAACGTATATGTGGTCTTGAGATACGTATTCCACTAGATGCGACAAGATTAGAATTATCAGTAAAGATAAACATTGATTAACTTACTTTTGATAAGCAAGTCTCGATCGGAGAGGAGCCACTGGCATCCTCTCTCGCAACGAGAACTGATCGAACAAAGCTTTCGACTTCTTGCAACGTAGATAAGTCAGGCAAGAGCAGCCAATCATCGGCATCAAAAAAAAAGTGCACGTCCGAGTAAACTATAAGTGAGATTTAGTAAGCAAATGTAAGATGATTTCTGCAAGTATAATGTGATTATGCGACGAATGATAGACCAAGTTACGTCTACTGTTAACATGGAAGGTATTCCACTCGCATCCGAGGCGGTACTCGTAAAGGGAAAGCTAAGGGGGTGTCAAGGTCGTATTCCATATGAGATACCACAGGACTACCGTACCTGATCTGGACTACTGGCGCACTGCACAACATGAACGACTTCAAGATATTTCCCCTTCTGTGTCACTAGGCGCCGCCTTGAGTCGTGCCCATAGACACGCTTGTATAACTTGTCAAGTGCGTCTCGTGTATTCCGAGATAGGGGAGCTAATAAAGATCGATGGGAGAGTGTCATATGAGGGCTTGAGGTTTCGTGGGCGTATCTGGGAGATGTGGGTTCACCATAAGCAGATTCTTGGGCCCACCCGCTTGCGAGCGTTGCAAAGGATCTGGTAGACCAAGACAAGACATACTCAGTTACGATGGTAGTCGATTCCGACCTGTTTCTTTTTCAGGAACGGGATTAGTCAGCAGAGTTCAACTCTTGACTCGGAAGTTTATCGAGCTTTACAGCACCCATCTCATTCTGACACGCAATTAGGGTGCTCTTGCCTTTGTTTTGCATGGCATCGCAATTGCGAGATGCGATACTCCCCATATCCGAGGCATTGATCCCGCATAGCACGAAGGACTCACATCAATGATCTGATGCGCACGCCAGCTGTCTCGTACTGTAAAACGCCCGCCTTTGGCTTCCAGTCATCGTGACGGGCGTGATCGTGTGACCGGGCGAATTGATCTCGTACGGTAGCAGTTCCTCAAACAGGAGGCTAAAGTGGCACAACTGCCTGATAGTTGCTAGGGTTCATTAAGCGGAGGGAGTCAGACAAAACTCTTGCAAGGCCTATGGGGCCTCCTTGTTTTCTCTTTCTCTACCGATTTTACTTATCCATCACACAAATCGGGTCATCTCGACCGGCGTCACCTTCTTGGCTATAACTGGCATTCGAGCTGAGGCATCTATGTTGGTAAAAATGTCTTAGTTTGGAGCTGAAACTTCAGTATCGTTATCTTTGACCTCGAGGCGTGGCTGAGTGCGACAATGACGTTGTATCTCAGTCTAAGAGGGCTGCCGCTTGTGAGCATGATGCTCAGCGCCTCAGGCTCTTCGTCGAGAGGTGTCAGGGTGAGCAGCCTGGCAGGATCCGTTCTTGCGTTGTGCTCATTTAATGCCATCACGGAGATCCATAACTTACCATCATAGTAAAGCTTGAACTCGTAATCAGCACCGCCTAACTACAATGACAGTTGGCTATGGTTGCTGCGACATCACACAGTACTCTTACTAAGTTAAGCGCCTTGTGCCAAGTCAAAGTGGTCATCACCAACTTTGACCGGGCAGAATAGCACCGACACTGTCGGTTTTCAACCTTATAGGTTTAACCTCTACTGTACAAACAGACACCATAGTGATAGAATTGCTGTCTCGCACGGTCACCACTAATGGGGTATAGTAGTTAAATTTGGGGATAACGTAGGGTGTGACGAAGTGAGTACGCGATGATGCAGGCTGGCATATCTCTATGATCCTGCCATCCATACGGCATCGTTACATCCTTGATAATCAATAGAGATATGAGGGCTGGCGGAGCCGTGGGCGCGACCGGCGCTATCCCAGATAGTGGATAGAACAGCTCGTTATATCGCATATGCGGGCCGTGTTCCAGGCAGTTGAGTTATGCCCGGCCTGATTATTCGCTGATAAGCTCGAGGAGGCGGTTACCAAGATGACTCCGAAGGGCTCGTGATACGACGGACCAAGGTTACGGGACGGCCTGCCTTCTGACGGGCATCGATGAATGGGGTAAATATATCCTCAGCATCGTCAATTGCAGAATATGAGACCTCCTTCAGCTCAGGTAACAGCTCCACGGGCAACGCTTCTCCATCATTTAATTGCAAGGAGTGAGAGAGGTCTCCGACGAGCCCGGCGTCCACGAGAAGCGTCTTCACGTCGTTAAATGATTCGAGAAGTTTGCGCCACTGTGCGTGGTCGGCTTCATTGTGCCGCTCCGACGATATCGCATCCATCTCATACTCGAGAGTAAGATGCTCCACTGAGGAGAGTACACTTCTAAGCGTATTCAAAATTTGAACTGCGGATGCCATCTGCCAGTCGAGCTGATTGCAGCTGACATCCACGTATAGGGCATACATCGTGGCACCGTCGTAAGGATATACCCTTGTGGAAATGCCCCCTTCATGGAATGTGAGCCTGGCGCTGCTGAACCTAAGATTTCCTGCCGATCTAATAAATTCCAGGAGGTGTGGAAGGGAAAAAGTGAGCTGGTTAAAGAATAAGATTTGGAGCTTCTCGAGGAGGGGAGCAGTAATCCGAGGAAGAAGTGCCTCCAAGTAAGCACTAACGCCTCTGAACCCGAACCAGCGAAGGTTAGGAAGCGTGACGTGTACTATGGGCATGCGCCACAGTTGCCTCTCGATATCACGACTGGGAATAGGGAAGTGGAAGTCGATCCCGAGGGTCTCCAGCTGAGGCATAAGCGCAAGGCGTTGAAGTAAATCATGTGGGCGGAGGTTGGCAGACGAGCGGATCTCCATAAGTGAGAGCGTGACGAGGCCGGCAGTAGGCGTAAGTAATGGGGATGTTATGGGGCAGATGATGTTATCCAACACGAGGTGCCGTAGATGCGGTGCTTGAAATGTCTGAGGAAGTACCAAGCTCGCATCGTGCTCGGTCGGAGCAGTGATATATAGGAATTCTAGCATCGGAAATTCGTCGTCCATCGCTGTGACGAGCTTCTGCAAATTTGGGATGGGCATCTCGAGGCGGATCCGGTGCACGCGATGACGGTGTTGGAGGGCGAGGAGTATTCCCTCTTCATCTTCTGCGGTGATGTCGTGATCTTGATCTTTGAGAATGTGGTCGATAATGAGAGGAAGGGGGGGTGAATTTGCCAGCATGTGTGCTACCGGCGTGCCAGTTGTGCAAACGAGGCAAAGGCGCAGGTAGGTTGGGGAACCGAGTATGAGATATCTCCACCTGCGACAAACGCGCACGAACTTATACCACCAGGACTCGGATACCCAATCCCCTCCCTCTAAGTTACGGTTGTCCTCAGCCTCGTCGTCGTATGAAAGAACCGGTCGACATAGAGAGAATACGTTAAGGAGCGCATCATTGCTGAGAATGTGGATAGGCGTGCCTTGTGGACCGCTATCCGTGGGCGACCTTGAGTCACAATCTAATTGAAAACAGCAACGGACGTACCTCCAGCGTTGGGGCTCATGACTCGGTATACATTCAGCGGATTGAATGAGAGGGGTGGTAGATAAGAGATGAGACATGGCAGTAGAGCAAGTAAAGACAGACGTCAGAGCTGTCGCGGCGAGTCCGGCTTCTCCCGAGAGCGACCACGCACCGTAATCGGATGTGCTTCATCTATCTTTGACCATACAGTAATTCATATCACAGTCGCGTGGGTCTCGCCCTCTTCAGTACTAGTGCAACTCCTCGCGTATGGATCGCCCCAAAAATCGAGCGACGCTGCATCGATAATGTAAGTCCCGAGTCCAGTGAATAATGGGCGAGCGCCGCGGGACGCAGTGAGAACATCGTTACATCGCGATTGGCTGTGGAAAAATAGGACATTAAAAGTTCCCTCATGAAAGTCGGCAAAACCACTGCCTGGCAGGCGCGCCGCCACCATATCATATAATGACGCAATGGCCAAGTGATAGGCAGAATGCAAAGCTGACAAGGGGAAGTACCTCGCTACTTCGAGCGTAGCGAACAGGAGCGGGAGTCTGCGGGACGCCCACCCCATTCCCCAACGCGCAGTCGAGGCTGCCATCTACTACCATGATCGACCCTAACCTTTCGGAAGAGATCGATCGATCGATATACAGCACGCGCTCTTAAATCATTTGAGGAGGACATGGGCATTATCAAGGCAATGCGGCAAGATGCAGGAGTTTTCCTCGGGCCGTGGTTTGGGCCCTGTTCGCACGACGTGTTTATCTTCGACTTGAATAATAAAGACGCTCTGTTTCGATGAAAACGCGTGACGACGAAACGGGTATCGTTAGACAACCGTGCGAACAGAAAATGTGATTGCCATTGCGAAATCCGAACAAGCCATGATTCGCAACGACGATTCGTCCACTCGGAAAGGTGAAAAAGGCCTAATAAATCGCAAGCACAGCTACAGGAACTGAATCTCACTCTCACATACTCTATCTAACTTATTGCTGTACTTCAAACTTTCAACAGAGCCCTCTCCCTTTCAGGTTGAACTGTCAGGTCAAGTGGAGAAAAACTCGGCCAAATTGACTTGCACCACTTGTTTACAGTTACCTGCTACTTGGAATAAAATGCTCTCCAAGAAAACTCCCAATTCCAGCTATCCCTGATTTTCATACTCCGTGTCGGGAATGCGATACGTTGGGTCCTTACCAACTGTTCTCATGATTTCAATTCCTTACCAATTTTTCATCTCTATCATAGAACTGATGCATTACTGTAGGGTTTACAATAAGGCCTAGCCCGCGTCCTGTCATATGTAAGCGTTATCGGGCTATGCAGCAGAAGCGTAATCTAGACGCGCTGTAACTATTGGCAGTGTCATCGATCTGGCTCGGGGATCCGAACCAAAAGTACCGAGAATGCTACTACTGTGCCTCAGGGCACTGAGGGACTCTTCTCATTCGGGGAGGCGCGTCGGCGGTCGCCATCCAGTTCGCAAAGTTGGGTGGACTCCGTGTCCTGACAACGGCTTGTTCCAAAAATTTCGATCTCGTCAAGGGACTCGGCGCGGATGAGGTATTCGATTACCGCGACGAGGGTGTCGTGGAGAATATTCGCGCGGCGACTGGTGATGCGCTTAACATTGCCATCGATACGATCTCAGAGGGCAAGACGCCTGAGCTGAGGCTGAGCAGGTCACCGGCGCCATTGGCGACAAGGGTGGAAAAGTCGCCATCATCAATCCCTACGAGAGTCCGTCCAACCGTAAAAGCATACAATGTTTCCATAAGACTTTCCATAAGCTGTGGTAATGCTTAGTAGTAAATGGTCTGGTTAGGTTAGTGGGATATACTGTAGACGTCACAATAATTGCTGTCCCAGAATTCATCGAGAATGCGAGATAAGCCGATAAAACGAGGGGCACCGCCCGTACAGTGCCTAGGAACGACACGTATGTGGTGTGTAAATGCAAGTGTGTGCGTGCATGCTGTATATGTCATGTCCAAATGTCCGCAACGGCAATGAATAAGATGAAAGGGGGAGGGGCAGGGAATGGCATGATGGGGTAGTTGCTAATTGGAAATACGCGCACATAAACCACGTTTCGCTGACACATGTACAACAACTGCATGGCCCTGTGCGAAAACATTTTCCACTTCCGTGCCCAACTCAATCGGAGACTCCAGACATCCGCACTCAACAAGAGCTTCCTCTCGCGGCAGACCCATCCTTCGGTTTTCTCTGGGTAGGCAGCGGCGCCGGAGACGGGCGCGAAGTCCTTGCCCAATGGGGCTAGCGCCGCTGTGAGGACGTATGCTGGTGAAGACGAACCGCGAAAGTAATCGTGGGCCAGGTGTACGCCAACCATGCTCCCTTTAAGATAGCCCCGACGGATGACCGACGACACATGCGTGCCTCCCTCAGACAGAGTCTGACAGACCCGCGGACGACTTCACTCCTCACACGCACCAAGCAGCATTGTCTAATCGGCATCCGCGGCACCGTACGGCGCTCCACAGATTCCTGGTTCGCCCTCCACTGCCGCCACGTTCTCCTTCGCCGCCATTACCGCCACCGCTGCCCCGCAAACGAAGTCCTCCATCAGACCCACCGCCGTCATATTCACTTTCGAGAAGAGTCCTTGGACAGCGTCGACGTCGCGAGAGAGAACGGGCTCTTCGCTCTGATCATCTCCAGCACGGTGTCCAACGTAGACGTCGAGAGAGAGAAGGTCCACCACCACCACCACCACCACCACCACCCCTGCCGCGAGTGCCCACTCACCTAATCACAGTATAATAAAGCAGGGTTGCTCGAAAAGGAAGGTGACGCGCGAGTTTGATTGGAGGAAAACTGCCCGAAATGGAAGCCATGCGGGAGCTGTGATTGGTACCGAGAATGGAAGTGGGCCCGGGAGCTGCGAAGCCTGCGATTGGGACATGGTTCGCCGAAAATGGAAGGGAAAATTTATGTCAGCATTGGTCAGCGCGCCAGCGCTGACTGGCATGCGTCCTCCCGGGCCGATAGGCCGGGGAGGACTTCAGGCTCAAAATGGAAGGTAACGATTTGTAAGCGTCCCGGGCCGATAGGCTCAAATGAAAGGTAACGATTTGTAAGCAAAAACGCGTGCTGTGGCTGCCCCAGCTCAAAATGGAAGGAGGCGATTTGTAAGCAAAAACTCGCACTCCCTTGCCACTGCCTGTGGCTGCCCCTGGCTCAAAACGGAAGAAAGCAATTTGTAAGCAAACCTCAAAACTGTTATTTAATTATTACAGTAACTGGCACTGCAACTGCCTAAAGATTGGTGGAAATCTTCGTCAGCCTCTGCTCAAAATGGAAGGTGAACATTTGTAAGCGAAACCGCTTTAGGAAGGAGGGATTTGTAAGATATTTATGTCAGCAATCAGCACATAGCAGGACGAACCGAAAAGGAAACTGTGGCTGAGCGGCTCAAAATGGCAGGAGGCAATTTGTAAGCAAAAAACTTGCCACTGCCTGTGGCTGCCCCGGAACGGAAGAAAGCAATTTGTAAGCAAACCTCCAACCAAAAAAGAAACTGTGGCTGAGCGGCTCAAAATGGCAGGAGGCAATTTGTAAGCAAAAAACTCGCACTCTGGCTGCCCCGGCTCAAAACGGAAGAAAGCAATTTGTAAGCAAACCTCAAAACTGTTATTTAATTATTACAGTAACTGGCACTGCAACTCTGGCTGCAACTGCCTAAAATTGCATATTAAAATTAACTGACACTGCAACTCTGGCTGCAACTGCCTGAAATTGTTTATTAAATTAATAGTTATCACTGTCACTTCAACTGGCACAGCAACTGCAGCTGAAACTGCCCAAAATGATTTATTAAATTAATAATTGCTACTGACACTTCAACTGACTACTGTATAAAATCATTTATTAAATCAATAATTACCACTGACACTGCAACTGGCTCTGCAACTGCGTAAAATTGTTTATTAAATTAATAATTGCTTATGTGTTAGCTTACACTCATTTATATTTTTATTTCTGTACTGTAATGGGTAATGGGTGAACTAATAAGACTAAAAAGAGATGGGTAAATTGATAAGACTAAATGGAGATGAATAAACTGATGAGACTGAATGAAAATAGATGAACTGACAATATTGAATAAAGACAAATGATTGAAATGAACTGATAAGACTAAATAGAGATGGATAAAGTGATGGGACTGAATGGAGACTGATAAACTAATGTGACTAAATAAAAATAAACAAACTGATGACACTAAAGAAAGATGGATGAACTAATCAGATTGAATACAGATAAATGGACTAACAAGACTGAATGGAGATGGATAAACTAACAAGACCAAATGAAGATACTGTATGTGAACTAATAAGACTGAATGGAGATGGATGACACTGATTAGACTAAATAGAGATAAATAAACTAATGAGACTAAATGAAGACAAATAAACTAATAAGACTGAATGAAGGTAAGCGAACTAATGAATAAAGATTGAAAATAGAGATGGGTAAACTTATAAGACTAAATAAAAATGGGTTAAATAAAAATGCATAAACTGACATTACTGAATAAAAATAAGTAAATTCATCAGAAAAAGTGTCATTACTTTGTCTTTTTGAATTTGTCTTTTTGTTGTCTTTTTGTACTTTTACTTTTACTTTCTGTGTCTTTCACCTTATGTCTTTTGAAAGTAAACTGACTGGACTTTTTTAAGACAAAAAAAAGACAAAAAAGACAGGAAAAAGTACATGCAGTTTTCCTGATGTTGATAAGACTGAATAAAGATGAGTAAACTGATAAGACTGAGAATAGATAAATAAACTGACAATACTGAGAGAAGATGAATGAGTTCCTGAGGACAAATGGGGGTTTAAAGGCAAAGTTCCTGATAAGCTTTGGTGTATGCTGAAGCTTCAATGATACTATAATGTTAATAAGGGTGCATTTTTATAATCATTAGGTTAAATTATATAAATAAAACAACATTAGAAAGCCAAAAGCAAGTACTTTACCCAATTCCACTAATGCTAAGTGCAATTTCTACACCAGCAAGCACCATACTGCAATTTTCCTAAAAAAAATGCAAATATCACAACTTTAATAATATTATAATTTTAATCTACTATAATATAAAGCCACTAATTGCAAAAAGACAAACCATGTGGTTAGCACATTATCTCTCCTTTTATTGACAATAACTTCCTTTTTCACTGACGCACGTGTGTCGGCCATTCTGCGTGTAATTGTAAAATTGAACACTTTCGGAGACCATGTCACTGCGGGCATTCTAGGATGTAATCTTGGATTACATTGTAAACTGACCAATCAGATGTCTCAAATTAGCCGACTGAATGGGATTACATTTTAAAATGCCCACAGTGTGTTTTTCTATTGGCTGTTCTTTGTGTAATTGTAAAATCGGACACCACATTTTTCCTCTCCACTGCCTGATGTCTATCTTTTGTTCAGGACCCAATCATCACTTCCTTCCACATAAGCCCCTGTCACATTTCCTCACTCCCCACTCCTTTTTCTGTCATTACAAATTTTGGCAGCTTTTAATTGCATCCACACCTCCCGCCTCTTAAATAGGGCAGGTTGTGAAACCAGCAGCATGCATCTCTTTCTTACCCCTCTCATCATACATTCTGTCTTTTTCTTTTCTTATCCGTCCAGAACAACACTGATTATGCACGCTTACATTTTCTGAAACAGGGGAGGGTGTGCAGGTGGCAGTATGCATGTCTTTCTTTCCCCTCTCATTGTATGTTCTGATTTTAATAAGGGCATATTTTTACAACTGTTGGGTGAAATTATACAAATAAGACAGCATTAGACAGCTAAAAGCAAGGATTTTTATTCAACTGTACTAATAATAAGCAGCAGGGGTTTGGGGGCGCAGCCCCCAACAAGCTGTGGCCTGGGCCGAAGGTATGGGGAGTGAGCTTGCGAGCGACCCGTGCCGTAGGCACGGCTAACAGCTTGTCCCCTACTATAAAGCAGAGTTTTCGGAAAAGGAAGGTGGGGGAGCGCGGTGATTGAAGGAAAAGTGCCCGGAAAGGAATGGGCGCTGTCCGAGAATGGAAGGGCGTGGGAGAGCTGTGAGGGCGTGGGAGAGCTGTGTTGGGGGACATTATAATCCATGGTTCGCCGAAATGGAAGGACTGTCCGAAAATGGAAGGGGAAATTTATGTCAGCATTGGTCAGCGCGCCAGCGCTGACTGGCATGCGTCCCGGGCCGATAGGCTGGGCACCTGCTCAAAATGGAGGCTGCCCCAGCTCAAAATGGAAGGAAACGATTTGTAAGCGTCCCGGGCCGATAGGCTCAAATGGAAGGTAACGATTTGTAAGCAAAAACGCGCACCGGCTGTGGCTGCCCCGGCTCAAAATGGAAGGAGGAAATTTGTAAGCAAAAAAATCGCCTGCTGCCGACTCAAAATGGAAAGAGGCGATTTGTAAGCAAAAACTCGCGCTGCCTGTCACTGTGCTCAAAATGGAAGGAGGCAGTTTGTAAGCAAGAAACTGTGGCTGCCCCGGCTCAAAACGGAAGAAAGCAATTTGTAAGCAAACTTCGAACCAAAAAAGAAACTGTGGCTGGGAATTTGTAAGCAAAAAACTCGCACTCCCTGTGGCTGCCCCGGCTCAAAACGGAAGAAAGCAATTTGTAAGCAAACCTCGAACCAAAAAGAAAACTGTGGCTGGGCGGCTCAAAATGGCAGGAGGCAATTTGTAAGCAAAAAACTCGCACTCCCTTGCCACTGTGGCTGCCCCAGCTCAAAACGGAAGAAAGCAATTTGTAAGCAAACCTCGAACCAAAAAGGAAACTGTGGCTGAGCGGCTAAAAATGGCAGGAGGCAATTTGTAAGCAAAAATCTCGCACTGTGGCTGCTCCGGCTCAAAACGGAAGAAAGCAATTTGTAAGCAAACCTCAAAACTGTTATTTAATTATTAACTGGCACTGCAACTCTGGCTGCAACTGCCTAAAATTGTATATTAAAATTAACTGACACTGCACTGTGGCTGCAACTGCCTAAAATTGTTTATTAAATTAATAATTAATAATTATCACTGTCACTTCAACTATCACTGCAACTGCAGCTGAAACTGCCCAAAATGATTTATTAAATTAATAATTGCTACTGACACTTCAACTGTCTACTGTATAAAATCATTTATTAAATCAATAATTACCACTGACATTGCAACTGGCACTGCAACTGCCTAAAATTGTTTATTAAATTAAAAATTGCTTATGTGTTAGCTTTCACTCATTTATACTGCTTTATATTTTTATTTCTGTACTGTAATGGGTAATGGGTGAACTAATAAGACTAAAAAGAGATGGGTAAATTGATAAGACTAAATGGAGATGAATAAACTGATGAGACTGAATGAAAATAGATGAACTGACAATATTGAATAAAGACAGATGAACTGATAAGACTGAATAGAGATGGATAAAGTAATGAGACTGAATGGAGACAGATAAACTAATGAGACTAAATAAAAATAAACAAATTGATGACACTAAAGAGAGATGGATGAACTAATTAGATTGAATAGAGATAAATGGACTAACAAGACCAAATGGAGATGGATAAGCTAATAAGACCAAATGAAGATACTGTATGTGAACTAATAAGACTGAATGGAGACAGATGACACTGATTAGACTAAATAGAGACAGATAAACTAATAAGACTGAATGAAGGTAAGCGAACTAATGAATAAAGATTAAAAATAGAGATGGGTAAACTTATGAGACTAAGATTGGTGAATTAATAAGACTAAATAAAGATGGGTAAATTAATGAGACAGAGAAAAAATAAATAAACTAACAAGACTAAGAGAAGACAAATAAAGTAATGAGACTAAAAAAAGATAAAATAAACTAATGAGACTAAAAGAAAATGAATAAACTAACAAGACTGAAAGAAGACAGATAAACTTAAGAGATTAAGAAAAAATGGATAAACTGACGACGCACATGTGTTGGCCATTCTTTGTGTAATTGTAAAATCGAACACCTTCGGAGACCACATTTTTCTATTGGCCATTCTTTGTGTAGTTGTAAAATCAGACACCACATTTTTCCTCTCCACTGCCCCATGTCTATCTTTTGTTTGAGACCCGATCATCACTTCCTTTCATGTAAGCCCCTGTCGCGTTTCCTCACTCCCCACTCCTTTTTCTGTCATTATGAATTTTGGCGGCTTCTAATTGCATTTGCACCTCCTGCCTCTTAAACAGGGCAGGTTGTGAAACCGGTAGCATGTAACTCTTTCTTACCCCTCTCATCATACATTCTGTCCTTTTCTTTTCTTACCCATCCAGAATGACGCTCATCATGCACACTTACATTTTCTAAAACAAGGGAGGGTGTGCAGGTGGCAGTACACATGTCTGTCTTTCCCCTCTCATTGTACATTCTGATTTTAATAAGGGCATATTTTTACAACTGTTGGGTCAAATTATACAAATAAGACAGCATTAGACAGCTAAAAGCAAGGATTTTATTCAACTGTACTAATAATAAGCAGCAGGGGTTTGAGGGCTGCGCCCCCAACAAGCTGTGGCCTGGGCCGAAGGTACGGGGAGTGAGCTTGCGAGCGACCCGTGCCGTAGGCACGGCTAACAGCTTGTCACAGTATAATAAAGCAGGGTTGCTCGAAAAGGAAGGTGACGCGCGAGTTTGATTGGAGGAAAACTGCCCGAAATGGAAGCCATGCGGGAGCTGTGATTGGTACCGAGAATGGAAGTGGGCCCGGGAGCTGCGAAGCCTGCGATTGGGACATGCTTCGCCGAAAATGGAAGGGAAAATTTATGTCAGCATTGGTCAGCGCGCCAGCGCTGACTGGCATGCGTCCTCCCGGGCCAATAGGCCGGGGAGGACTTCAGGCTCAAAATGGAAGGTAACGATTTGTAAGCGTCCCGGGCCGATAGGCTCAAATGAAAGGTAACGATTTGTAAGCAAAAACGCGTGCTGTGGCTGCCCCAGCTCAAAATGGAAGGAGGCGATTTGTAAGCAAAAACTCGCACTCCCTTGCCACTGCCTGTGGCTGCCCCTGGCTCAAAACGGAAGAAAGCAATTTGTAAGCAAACCTCAAAACTGTTATTTAATTATTACAGTAACTGGCACTGCAACTGCCTAAAGATTGGTGGAAATCTTCGTCAGCCTCTGCTCAAAATGGAAGGTGAACATTTGTAAGCGAAACCGCTTTAGGAAGGAGGGATTTGTAAGATATTTATGTCAGCAATCAGCACATAGCAGGACGAACCGAAAAAGAAACTGTGGCTGAGCGGCTCAAAATGGCAGGAGGCAATTTGTAAGCAAAAAACTTGCCACTGCCTGTGGCTGCCCCGGCTCAAAACAGAAGAAAAGCAATTTGTAAGCAAACCTCGAACCAAAAAAGAAACTGTGGCTGAGCGGCTCAAAATGGCAGGAGGTAATTTGTAAGCAAAAATCTCGCACTCCCTGTGGCTGCCCCGGCTCAAAACGGAAGAAAGCAATTTGTAAGCAAACCTCAAAACTGTTATTTAATTATTAACTGGCACTGCAACTCTGGCTGCAACTGCCTAAAGATTGGTGGAAATCTCATGATTGGTGGAAATCTTTGTCAGCCTCCGCTCAAAATGGAAGGTGAACATTTGTAAGCGAAAACTGATGGCTGATGTCGCTCAAAATGGAAGGCGAGCATCTGTAAGCAAAACCGCTTTAGGAAGGAGGGATTTGTAAGATATTTATGTCAGCAATCAGCACATAGCAGGACGAACCGAAAAGAAAACTGTGGCTGAGCGGCTCAAAATGGCAGGAGGCAATTTGTAAGCAAAAATCTCGCACTCCCTGTGGCTGCCCCAGCTCAAAACGGAAGAAAGCAATTTGTAAGCAAACCTCAAAACTGTTATTTAAATTATTAACTGGCACTGCAACTCTGGCTGCAACTGCCTAAAATCATATATTAAAATTAACTGACACTGCAACTCTGGCTGCAACTGCCTGAAATTGTTTATTAAATTAATAGTTATCACTGTCACTTCAACTGGCACAGCAACTGCAGCTGAAACTGCCTAAAATGATTTATTAAATTAATAATTGCTACTGACACTTCAACTGTCTACTGTATAAAATCATTTATAAAATCAATAATTACCACTGACATTGCAACTGCCTAAAATTGTTTATTAAATTAATAATTGCTTATGTGTTAGCTTTGGTTCAATTATACTGCTTTATATTTTTATTTCTATACACTGATAAGACAGTAAAGGGTGATGTGTGAACTAATAAGACTGAAAGGAGATGGGTGAATTGATAAGACTAAATTAAGATGGATAAATTGACAAGACTGAATGAAGATGGATAAACTGACAATATTAAATGAAGATAAATGAACTAATAAGACTGAATAGAGATCATGAATGAACTGATAATACTAAATAGGGGTAAATAAACTAATAAGACTAAATGAAGATGAATGAACAGGTGAACTAATAAAACTATGAGAAGATAGGTGAACTAATGAGACTAAATAGAGACAGGTAAACTGATGAGACTGAATAAAGATGGATGGACTGACAATACCAAATAGAGATGGATATACTGACAAGACTGAATGGAGATGGATAAACTGATGAGACAGAGGAGATAAATAAACTGACAAGACTGAATAAAGATGGGTAAACTGACAAAACTTAATGAAAATAAGTAAACTAACAATACTGAATAAAAATGCAGAAAGTAATGAGACTAAATATAAATGAGTAAACTGACGAGACTGAATAAAGATGCATAAACTAATGTTACTGAATAAAAATGGATAAACTGATGAGACTAAATATAAATGAGTGAACTGATGGGACTGAATGAAGATGGATAAACTGACAAGACTGAGAGAAGATGAATGAGTTTATGAGGATGAATGGGGGTTTAGGGGCAAAGCCCTCAATAAGCTTTGGTGCATGCTGAAGTTCCAATGATACCACAATTTTAATAAGGGTATATCTTTATAACCATTAAGTCAAATTATATGAATAAGATACCATTAAAAAGCCAAGAGCAAGTACTTTACCCAATCGCACTAATGTTAAGCACAATTTCCACACCATCAAGCACTACACTATGATTTTCCCAAAACCTGCAAATATTGCAACTCTAATGATACCATAATTTTAATAAGGGCATATCTTCACGACCATTGGGTCAAATTATATGAGTAAGACACCATTAGAAAGCCACAAGCAAGTGGTTTACCCAATTGCACTAATGCTAAGTGCAATTTTTACACCACTAAGCACCACACTGCAATTTGCCCAAAACCTACAAACATTGCAACTTTAATAATACCACAATTTTAATAAAGGCTTATCTCTATAACCCTTGGGTCAAATTATATGAATAAGACACCATTAGAAAGCCAAACATAAGTACTTTACCCAACCCCACCAATACTAAGCACAATCTCTACACCACCAAGCACCACACTGCAATTTACCCAAAATCTGCAAACATTGCAACTTCAATAATACAACAATTTTAATAAGGGTATATCTCCACAACTGTTGGGTGAAATGATACAAATAAGACACTATTAGACAGCTAAAAGCAAGGATTTTATTCAACTCTACTAATAATAAGCAGCAGGGGTTTGGGGGCGCAGCCCCCAACAAGCTGTGGCCTGGGCCGAAGGTATGGGGAGTGAGCTTGCGAGCGACCCGTGCCGTAGGCACGGCTAACAGCTTGTTATAATCCATGGTTCGCCGAAATGGAAGGGCTGTCCGAGAATGGAAGGGGAAATTTATGTCAGCATTGGTCAGCGCGCCAGCGCTGACAGGCATGCGTCCCGGGCCGATAGGCTGGGCACTGCTCAAAATGGAAGGTAACGATTTGTAAGTGGCTGCCCCAGCTCAAAATGGAAGGAAACGATTTGTAAGCGTCCCGGGCTGATAGGCTGGGCACCCAGCTCAAATGGAAGGTGACAATTTGTAAGCAAAAACGCGCACCGGCTGTGGCTGCCCCAGCTCAAAATGGAAGGAGGAAATTTGTAAGCAAAAACTCGCACTCTCGAGTCTCGACTCTTGCCTGCTGCCGGCTCAAAATGGAAAGAGGCGATTTGTAAGCAAAAACTCGCGCTGCCTTTCACTGTGCTCAAAATGGAAGGAGGCAGTTTGTAAGCAAGAAACTGTGGCTGCCCCGGCTCAAAACGGAAGAAAGCAATTTGTAAGCAAACCTCCAACCAAAAAAGAAACTGTGGCTGAGCGGCTCAAAATGGCAGGAGGCAATTTGTAAGCAAAAAACTCGCACTCCCTGTGGCTGCCCCAGCTCAAAACAGAAGAAAGCAATTTGTAAGCAAACCTCGAACCAAAAAAGAAACTGTGGCTGAGCGGCTCAAAATGGCAGGAGGGAATTTGTAAGCAAAAAACTCGCACTCCCTGTGGCTGCCCCGGCTCAAAACGGAAGAAAGCAATTTGTAAGCAACCTCGAACCGAAAAGAAAACTGTGGCTGAGCAGCTCAAAATGGCAGGAGGCAATTTGTAAGCAAAAAACTCGCACTCCCTGTGGCTGCCCCAGCTCAAAACGGAAGAAAGCAATTTGTAAGCAAACCTCGAACCAAAAAGGAAACTGTGGCTGAGCGGCTCAAAATGGCAGGAGGAAATTTGTAAGCAAAAAACTCGCACTCCCTTGCCACTGCCTGTGGCTGCCCCAGCTCAAAACGGAAGAAAGGAATTTGTAAGCAACCTCGAACCAAAAAGAAACTGTTGTGGCTGAGCAGCTCAAAATGGCAGGAGGCAATTTGTAAGCAAAAATCTCGCACTGTGGCTTCCCCAGCTCAAAATGGAAGAAAGCAATTTGTAAGCAACCTCAAACCAAAAAAGAAACTGTGGCTGAGCAGCTCAAAATGGCAGGAGGGAATTTGTAAGCAAAAAACTCGCACTCCCTGTGGCTGCCCCAGCTTAAAACGGAAGAAAGCAATTTGTAAGCAAACCTCGAACCAAAAAGGAAACTGTGGCTGAGCGGCTCAAAATAAAAGGTGCCTATGGCTGCCCCGGCTCAGAATGGAAGAAAGCGATTTGTAAGCAAAAACTCGCACTGTTTTGTTTTCTTTATGTTTTTTTTCGAATGTTTTTTTTTTCGAAATGTTTTTTTTATCAAATGTTTTTTTTTCGAGATGTTTCTTTTTTTATATGTTTTTCTTTCGAGATGTTTCTTTTTTTTATATGTTTTTTTTCGAGATGTTTCTTTTTCTTATATGTTTTTTTTTCAAGATGTTCCTTTTTTTATATGTTTTTTTTTCGAAATGTTTCTTTTTTTAATGGTTTTTCTTTCTTCAAATGGTTTTTTCAATGTTTTTTTAAATTTACATCCATTAAAAATGTCTTTCTTTTACAGTGATAGCATCTCTTAACATATTAATGTGTGCTTTATGCACTTTTTGGCACACAACACCAGCCAAGAAAAAAAAGCAGGTAAAATGTGACAATTTGCAGGAACATAACTGTATGACTGTTTAAGATGCCTTTTTTCAAAAAATAAAATAAAGTGCAACAAAGTGCAAGTGCCCTGCCAAAAATAAAAGTGTGTTTGGACATGTTTTTATTTTATTGGCACATGTGATATAACATTCTATTACCCCTTTGTAACATTGTAATTTACATATTATCTAGATACTTTATCAATTTGCAAGGCATACTAAAGCACACATTCCATTGCATAAAGCACCATAATCATCCTAGCAATAGCAGAAACTTAAATAAGTTGCCTCTGAAGTATAAGAATGCACAATACTCAATAAAAAATAATCTGTAGTCAAATTAATCTGTAACTTTCTGAGCTGATTAAGATAAAGATCTCATATGTCAAGTTACTATCACTGCGGGCATTTTAAAATGTAATCCCATTCAGTCAGCTAATTTGAGACGTCTGATTGGTCAGTTTACAATGTAATCCAAGATTACATCCTAGAATGCCCGCAGCGACTGCAGCTGAAACTGCCCAAAATGATTTATTAAATTAATAATTGCTACTGACACTTCAACTGTCTACTGTATAAAATCATTTATTAAATCAATAATTACCACTGACATTGCAACTGGCACTGCAACTGCCTAAAATTGTTTATTAAATTAATAATTGCTTATGTGTTAGCTTTCACTCATTTATACTGCTTTATATTTTTATTTCTATACTGTAATGGGTAATAGGTGAACTAATAAGACTAAAAAGAGATGGGTAAATTGATAAGACTAAATGGAGATGAATAAACTGATGAGACTAAATGGAGATGAATAAACTGATGAGACTGAATGAAAATAGATGAACTGACAATATTGAATAAAGACAGATGAACTGATAAGACTGAATAGAGATGGATAAAGTGATGAGACTGAATGGAGACAGATAAACTAATGAGACTAAATAAAAATAAACAAATCGATGACACTAAAGAGAGATGAATGAACTAATCAGATTGAATAAAGATAAATGGACTAACAAGACCAAATGGAGATGGATAAGCTAATAAGACCAAATGAAGATACTGTATGTGAACTAATAAGACTGAATAGAGACAGATGACACTGATTAGACTAAATAGAGATAGATAAACTAATAAGACTGAATGAAGGTAAGCGAACTAATGAATAAAGATTAAAAATAAAGATGGGTAAACTTATGAGACTAAGATTGGTGAATTAATAAGACTAAATAAAGATGGGTAAATTAATGAGACAGAGAAAAAATAAATAAACTAACAAGACTAAGAGAAGACAAATAAAGTAATGAGACTAAAAAAAGATAAAATAAACTGATGAGACTAAAAGAAAATGAATAAACTAACAAGACTGAAAGAAGACAGATAAACTTAAGAGATTAAGAAAAAATGGATAAACTGACGACGCACATGTGTCGGCCATTCTTTGTGTAATTGTAAAATCGAACACTTTCGGAGACCACATTTTTCTATTGGCCATTCTTTGTGTAGTTGTAAAATCGGACACCACATTTTTCCTCTCTACCGCCCAATGTCTATCTTTTGTTTGAGACCCGATCATCACTTCCTTTCATGTAAGCCCCTGTCGCGTTTCCTCACTCCCCACTCCTTTTTCTGTCATTATGAATTTTGGTGGCTTCTAATTGCATTCGCACCTCCCGCCTCTTAAACAGGGCAGGTTGTGAAACCGGTAGCATGTAACTCTTTCTTACCCCTCTCATCATACATTCTGTCCTTTTCTTTTCTTACCCATTCAGAATGACGCTCATCATGCACACTTACATTTTCTAAAACAGGGGAGGGTGTGCAGGTGGCAGTATGCATGTCTGTCTTTCCCCTCTTATCGTACATTCTGATTTTAATAAGGGCATATTTTTACAACTGTTGGGTCAAATTATACAAATAAGACAGCATTAGACAGCTAAAAGCAAGGATTTTATTCAACTGTACTAATAATAAGCAGCAGGGGTTTGGGGGCTGCGCCCCCAACAAGCTGTGGCCTGGGCCGAAGGTACGGGAAGTGAGCTTGCGAGCGACCCGTGCCGTAGGCACGGCTAACAGCTTGTCCCCTACTATAAAGCAGGGTTGCTCGAAAAGGAAGGTGGGGGAGCGTGGTGATTGGAGGAAAAGTGCCCGGAAAGGAATGGGCGCTGTCCGAGAATGGAAGGGCGTGGGAGAGCTGTGAGGGCGTGGGAGAGCTGTGTTGGGGGACATTATAATCCATGGTTCGCCAAAATGGAAGGACTGTCCGAAAATGGAAGGGGAAATTTATGTCAGCATTGGTCAGCGCGCCAGCGCTGACTGGCATGCGTCCCGGGCCGATAGGCTGGGCACCTGCTCAAAATGGAGGCTGCCCCAGCTCAAAATGGAAGGAAACGATTTGTAAGCGTCCCGGGCCGATAGGCTCAAATGGAAGGTAACGATTTGTAAGCAAAAACGCGCACCGGCTGTGGCTGCCCCAGCTCAAAATGGAAGGAGGAAATTTGTAAGCAAAAAAATCGCCTGCTGCCGACTCAAAATGGAAAGAGGCGATTTGTAAGCAAAAACTCGCGCTGCCTGTCACTGTGCTCAAAATGGAAGGAGGCAGTTTGTAAGCAAGAAACTGTGGCTGCCCCGGCTCAAAACGGAAGAAAGCAATTTGTAAGCAAACCTCCAACCAAAAAAGAAACTGTGGCTGAGCGGCTCAAAATGGCAGGAGGCAATTTGTAAGCAAAAATCTCGCACTGTGGCTGCCCCGGCTCAAAACGGAAGAAAGCAATTTGTAAGCAAGCCTCGAACCGAAAAGGAAACTGTGGCTGAGCGGCTCAAAATGGCAGAAGGGAATTTGTCAGCAAAAAACTCGCACTCCCTGTGGCTGCCCCGGCTCAAAACGGAAGAAAGCAATTTGTAAGCAAACCTCGAACCAGAAAAGAAACTGTGGCTGAGCGGCTAAAAATGGCAGGAGGCAATTTGTAAGCAAAAATCTCGCACTGTGGCTGCCCCGGCTCAAAACGGAAGAAAGCAATTTATAAGCAAACCTCGAACCAAAAAGGAAACTGTGGCTGAGCGGCTCAAAATGGCAGGAGGGAATTTGTCAGCAAAAAACTCGCACTCCCTGTGGCTGCCCCGGCTCAAAACGGAAGAAAGCAATTTGTAAGCAAACCTCGAACCAGAAAAGAAACTGTGGCTGAGCGGCTCAAAATGGCAGGAGGCAATTTGTAAGCAAAAATCTCGCACTCCCTGTGGCTGCCCCAGCTCAAAACGGAAGAAAGCAATTTGTAAGCAAACCTCAAAACTGTTATTTAATTATTAACTGGCACTGCAACTCTGGCTGCAACTGCCTAAAATTGTATATAAAAATTAACTGACACTGCACTGTGGCTGCAACTGCCTAAAATTGTTTGTTAAATTAATAATTAATAATTATCACTGTCACTTCAACTATCACTGCAACTGCAGCTGAAACTGCCCAAAATGATTTATTAAATTAATAATTGCTACTGACACTTCAACTGTCTACTGTATAAAATCATTTATTAAATCAATAATTACCACTGACATTGCAACTGGCACTGCAACTGCCTAAAATTGTTTATTAAATTAAAAATTGCTTATGTGTTAGCTTTCACTCATTTATACTGCTTTATATTTTTATTTCTGTACTGTAATGGGTAATGGGTGAACTAATAAGACTAAAAAGAGATGGGTAAATTGATAAGACTAAATGGAGATGAATAAACTTATGAGACTGAATGAAAATAGATGAACTGACAATATTGAATAAAGACAAATGAACTGATAAGACTAAATAGAGATGGATAAAGTGATGGGACTGAATGGAGACAGATAAACTAATGAGACTAAATAAAAATAAACAAACTGATGACATTAAAGAGAGATGGATGAACTAATCAGATTGAATACAGATAAATGGACTAACAAGACTAAATGGAGATGGATAAACTAACAAGACCAAATGAAGATACTGTATGTGAACTAATAAGACTGAATGGAGATGGATGACACTGATTAGACTAAATAGAGATAAATAAACTAATGAGACTGAATAGAGACAGATAAACTAATAAGATTGAATGAAGGTGAGCGAACTAATGAATAAAGATTGAAAATAGAGATGGGTAAACTTATAAAACTAAGATTAGTAAACTAATAAGACTAAATAAAAATGGGTTAAATAAAAATGCATAAACTGACATTACTGAATAAAAATGAGTAAATTCATTAGGAAAAGTGTCATTACTTTGTCTTTTTGAATTTGTCTTTTTGTTGTCTTTTTGTACTTTTACTTTTACTTTCTGTGCCTTTCACCTCATGTCTTTTGAAAGTAAACTGACTGGACTTTTTTAAGACAAAAAAAGACAAAAAAGACAGGAAAAAGTACATGCAGTTTTCTTGATGTTGATAAGACTGAATAAAGATGAATAAACTGATGAGATTGAGAAATGATGAGTAAACTGATGAGACTGAGAATAGATAAATAAACTGACAATATTGAGAGAAGATGAATGAGTTCCTGAGGACAAATGGGGGTTTAAAGGCAAAGTTCCTGATAAGCTTTGGTGTATGCTGAAGCTTTGATGATACTATAATGTTAATAAGGGTGTATCTTTATAATCATTAGGTCAAATTATATAAATAAAACAACATTAGAAAGCTGAGAGTAAGTATTTTACCCAATTTCACTAATGCTAAGTGCAATTTCTACACCAGCAAGCACCATACTGCAATTTTCCTAAAAAAATGCAAATATCACAACTTTAATAATATTATAATTTTAATCTACTATAATATAAAGCCACTAACTGCAAAAAGACAAACCATATGGTTAGCACGTTATCTCTCCTTTTATGTGACAATAACTTCCTTTTTCACTGACGCACGTGTGTCAGCCATTATGTGTGTAATTGTAAAATCAAACACCTTCGGAGACCACATTTTTCTATGGGCTGTTCTTTGTGTAATTGTAAAATTGGACATTACATTTTTCCTCTCCACCGCCTGATGTTTATCTTTTGTTCAGGACCCGATCATCACTTCCTTCCACGTAAGCCCCTGTCATGTTTCCTCACTCCCTGCTCCTTTTTCTGTCATTACAAATTTTGGTGGCTTCTAATTGCATCCACACCTCCTGCCTCTTAAACAGGGCAGATTGTGAAACCAGCAGCATGCATCTCTTTCTTACCCCTCTCATCGTACATTCTGTCCTTTTCTTTTCTTATCTGTTCAGAACGATGCTGATCATGCATGCTTACGTTTTCTGAAACAGGGGAGGGTATGCAGGTGGCAGTACACATGTCTTTGCAGTACGCATGTCTTTCTTTCCCTCTCATTGTATGTTTTGATTTTAATAAGGGCATATTTTTACAACTATTGCGTCAAATTATACAAATAAGACAGCATTAGACAGCTAAAAGCAAGGATTTTATTCAACTGTACTAATAATAAGCAGCAGGGGTTTGAGGGCTGCGCCCCCAACAAGCTGTGGCCTGGGCCGAAGGTACGGGGAGTGAGCTTGCGAGCGACCCGTGCCGTAGGCACGGCTAACAGCTTGTCACAGTATAATAAAGCAGGGTTGCTCAAAAAGGAAGGTGACGCGCGAGTTTGATTGGAGGAAAACTGCCCGAAATGGAAGCCATGCGGGAGCTGTGATTGGTACCGAGAATGGAAGTGGGCCCGGGAGCTGCGAAGCCTGCGATTGGGACATGGTTCGCCGAAAATGGAAGGGAAAATTTATGTCAGCATTGGTCAGCGCGCCAGCGCTGACTGGCATGCGTCCTCCCGGGCCAATAGGCCGGGGAGGACTTCAGGCTCAAAATGGAAGGTAACGATTTGTAAGCGTCCCGGGCCGATAGGCTGGGCACCCGGATGGAAGGTAACGATTTGTAAGCAAAAACGCGTGCTGTGGCTGCCCCAGCTCAAAATGGAAGGAGGCGATTTGTAAGCAAAAACTCGCACTCCCTTGCCACTGCCTGTGGCTGCCCCTGGCTCAAAACGGAAGAAAGCAATTTGTAAGCAAACCTCAAAACTGTTATTTAATTATTACAGTAACTGGCACTGCAACTCTGGCTGCAACTGCCTAAAGATTGGTGGAAATCTTCGTCAGCCTCTGCTCAAAATGGAAGGTGAACATTTGTAAGCGAAACCGCTTTAGGAAGGAGGGATTTGTAAGATATTTATGTCAGCAATCAGCACATAGCAGGACGAACCGAAAAAGAAACTGTGGCTGAGCGGCTCAAAATGGCAGGAGGCAATTTGTAAGCAAAAAACTTGCCACTGCCTGTGGCTGCCCCGGCTCAAAACGGAAGAAAGCAATTTGTAAGCAAACCTCGAACCAAAAAATTAAAGAAACTGTGGCTGAGCAGCTCAAGATGGCAGGAGGGAATTTGTAAGCAAAAAACTCGCACTTTGCCACTGCCTGTGGCTGCCCCGGCTCAAAACGGAAGAAAAGCAATTTGTAAGCAAACCTCGAACCAAAAAAGAAACTGTGGCTGAGCGGCTCAAAATGGCAGGAGGTAATTTGTAAGCAAAAATCTCGCACTCCCTGTGGCTGCCCCGGCTCAAAACGGAAGAAAGCAATTTGTAAGCAAACCTCAAAACTGTTATTTAATTATTAACTGGCACTGCAACTCTGGCTCCAACTGCCTAAAATTGTATATTAAAATTAACTGACACTGCGACTCTGGCTGCAACTGCCTGAAATTGTTTATTAAATTAATAGTTATCACTGTCACTTCAACTGGCACAGCAACTGCAGCTGAAACTGCCCAAAATGATTTATTAAATTAATAATTGCTACTGACACTTCAACTGACTACTGTATAAAATCATTTATTAAATCAATAATTACCACTGACACTGCAACTGGCTCTGCAACTGCGTAAAATTGTTTATTAAATTAATAATCGCTTATGTGTTAGCTTTCACTCATTTATACTGCTTTATATTTTTATTTCTGTACTGTAATGGGTAATGGGTGAACTAATAAGACTAAAAAGAGATGGGTAAATTGATAAGACTAAATGGAGATGAATAAACTTATGAGACTGAATGAAAATAGATGAACTGACAATATTGAATAAAGACAAATGAACTGATAAGACTAAATAGAGATGGATAAAGTGATGGGACTGAATGGAGACAGATAAACTAATGAGACTAAATAAAAATAAACAAACTGATGACACTAAAGAAAGATAGATGAACTAATCAGATTGAATACAGATAAATGGACTAATAAGACTGAATGGAGATGGATAAACTAATAAGACCAAATGAAGATACTGTATGTGAACTAATAAGACTGAATGGAGATGGATGACACTGATTAGACTAAATAGAGATAAATAAACTAATGAGACTGAATAAAGACAGATAAACTAATAAAACTGAATAAAGGTAAGCAAACTAATGAATAAAGATTGAAAATAGAGATGGGTAAACTTATAAGACTAAATAAAGATGGGTTAAATAAAAATGCATAAACTGACATTACTGAATAAAAATGAGTAAATTCATCAGGAAAAGTGTTATTACATTGTCTTTTTGAATTTGTCTTTTTGTTGTCTTTTTGTACTTTTACTTTCTGTGTCTTTCACCTCATGTCTTTTGAAAGTAAACTGACTGGACTTTTTTAAGATAAAAAAAAGACAAAAAAGACAGGAAAAAGTACATGCAGTTTTCGTGATGTTGATAAGACTGAATAAAGATGAATAAACTGATGAGATTGAGAAATGATGAGTAAACTGATGAGACTGAGAATAGATAAATAAACTGACAATATTGTGAGAAGATGAATGAGTTCCTGAGGACAAATGGGGGTTTAAAGGCAAAGTTCCTGATAAGCTTTGGTGTATGCTGAAGCTTTAATGATACTATAATGTTAATAAGGGTGCATCTTTATAATCATTAGGTCAAATTATATAAATAAAACAACATTAAAAAGCCAAGAGCAAGTACTTTACCCAATTTCACTAATGCTAAGTGCAATTTCTACACCAGCAAGCACCATACTGCAATTTTCCTAAAAAAAAATGCAAATATCACAACTTTAATAATATTACAATTTTAATCTACTATAATATAAAGCCACTAATTGCAAAAAGACAAACCATGTGGTTAACACGTTATCTCTTCTTTTATGTGACAATAACTTCCTTTTTCACTGACGCATGTGTGTCGGCCATTCTGCGTGTAATTGTAAAATCGAACACCTTCGAAGACCATGTTTTTCTATCTGCTGTTCTTTGTGTAATTGTAAAATTGGACACCACATTTTTCCTCTCCACTGCCTGATGTTTATCTTTTGTTCAGGACCTGATCATCACTTCCTTCCATGTAAGCCCCTGTCACGTTTCCTCACTCCCCGTGTAACCGGCTCCTGGGACGAGGCTAGCTTGTACGCCTCGTGGACCGGGGTAAGTTCCTGAACCGGGCTAGTACTGTATGGATTGATCGGATCACTTGTCATTGATGCGTGTAGTGCCTCGTTTTGATGTGGATGGACAGGTGGCCAGCATCGTGTTGTTTTAGATTGCTGTGTCCTCGGTTTCGCTCGTGTAATACCTTGTACGTGTTCGTAGCCTTCTTGGTGTACTTAAGGACGACCAACTTGGCCAGGTAGCGGCAAGTTGAGTCTCTTGTCTAAATAACAAAAGTCTCTCCTCTCTCTTCTCACAGCGGGGTCTTATCGACGAACTGATAAGGCGGGAACCCGTTACTCCATAGTCTACCGAGTCGCTCTAAAAGACTCGGCTCATGACCCAGCGCCCTACCAAGGACACAGTCACTCTTCCAAAGTACGCCTTCTGCCAGGAGGTGTTCCCCGACTTAGTGCATAAGGGAGGACGCTGCACGTGCTTCGAGGCGCCGAAGCCCAAAGAGGAGACAACTACGACAGACACTACCGAGCTCTAATCGTCTCGTCCATACCGGCGGTGACATTAGACTCAACTTTCTTAAAACTACGGCTAGCAGCAGCAAAGATAGCGCGGACATCAACCATCCAAGATACCTAATGAAAGAACAGCTGATCGTCACAAGACCTAACTCAAGGATCAGAATACTCGAAGCGCACGAGTCAGCCAACAGGAAAGGGAAAGCCATCCAACTGTTCTGTAGAAGCAGCAACCTAGAAATCAAAGACGCTGGACCAGTGACCCTACACAACGGAGTGTGGCACCGCATCCTACCAGGGGCAAACAAGAAAGAATTCACACTCGGACAACCCGAACCCAGTATACATAACTTCGACATCAGCATCGAAACCAGCGACGCAACCACCCCAAGCATAGTGGTAGAAGAACCGGCCAAAGAGAAAGAACCGGCCAAAGAGAAAGAACCGGCCAAAGAGAAACCGAGCAGAGACTCCTCAGACGAAGAGGACCACCAAATAGACGAGCAAATTCGCCGAAGCCCAATCCAACGGGGCACGCCCTTCGCACAAGTAGTAGCGACAAAACAGAAACCACAAACCGCCCAAACCACCCTGACGCAACCTCAAAAGACAACCACAATGGCAACCCAAACCACTACCCAAACCACCACCACTGCAACGACCGCCGCTCAAGCCAATGTCACCAAAGCCTTCCAGAAAGCTCTCCAACGCGCCCCTCCATCAGGAGGCGGTGGCGGAGGAGGAGGTGGAGGCGGAGGAGGCGGAGGCGGCGGAGGAGGAGGCGGTGGAGGAGGAGGAGGCGGTGGAGGAGCGGGACCAAACCCACTCCAACCGGTGGCCGTAGCACAAGATGTGCGAGCAATGGGCAAACTCCCGGAGACGTTCGATGGCGACAGAACCAAAGCCGACGACTTCATCGAGGAAGTGAAGGGATACCTACGCCTCAACGCGGACGTAAGCGGCTTCAACTCCCCCATGAAAAAGATCGCCTTCACCCTCACCCACATGAAAGGAGAAGACGTCACAGGATGGACCAGGGACATAGGAGCCATGCTCGACGCATTAGACCCCGTCGCCGACAATATCCCCATGCTATGGGACCAGTTCTTAACGGAATTCGCCGCCCAATACCTCGACTCGGCCAAAGAAGACCGAGCCCGCACCGCCCTGCAAAACCTAGCTATGAAGCCAGGCGAGATAGACCTGTACATATCAAAGTTCGAAGAACTGGCCTGAAGAGCTGGCTACACTGCAGGAGACAACGCAACAACCCGACTCTTCCTACTCGGTCTTACCCCGAAAACAATGACAGACGTCATGGCCAGTCCACCAGTGAGGGGATACGAAGCCATAAAACAAAGAGCCATCGAAAGCACCATCGCCCAAAGAACCATTCGTGACTTACTCGCAATCCGACACGACCCAGCCAAAGCGGACGGAAGGGCAAACTTCCCCTTCCAACAAAACAGAGGACAACGACGTCCCTTCTTCCAAAAACCAGCGAACCCGCAGCCATACCGACAGCCCTACCATTCGTCAAACGCCCCAAGGTGGATGAACAACCAGGCCGTCCCGATGGACCTCAGCAGGTCAAGGACACCCAACTACTATCAAAGAGGAGGGCAGTCGCAACCAAGGGGACGAAACAACTGGCGCTCCAGGGCCAACGTTGCCAACTTCCCTCCCAAGAACACCAGTAACGCTTGTTTTAACTGCGGAGAAATAGGACACTTCGCCCGAGCCTGCCCAAGCAAAGGAAAGGCAAGGGCAAACCTCATTGACTTCGACCCAAGCGAGGAAACCATCTACGAGGGAAACAGCCCCAAGGTAGACAGGGTCGCCTTCCTTAAAGCAGAAATCAACGCAATGACTTTCGACGAAAAACAACAGCTGGCGAAAGAAGTAGGAGAGGAGAACCCGCAGGATTTTCCTACAGCTTAATCAGGTCGGCATTGATTAAGCAAGGCAGCGATAGCGATAGCGATGTATATATATCAGCACGAAAATCAATGACAGTCCGATGCTACATCCATTCGATCGCAAAAAGAGCCGAAACGATCGCCCTGGTTGACTCCGGGGCAACAGAGAACTTCATGAACCCCACCTACGCTAGATGGCTGAGGTTACCAATCAAACAATTGGCGAGACCACGAAAACTGTTCAACGTTGACGGAACGGAAAACCGAAACGGCGAGGTCAAATTCTACACCGACCTACAAGTGCAGACCGGATCGACGCGAACCCAACTGAGGTTTTTCCTCTCAGACCTAGGTGACCACAAAGCAATCCTAGGATACTCATGGTTCGCAGCGGCCCAACCAAAGATAGACTGGAAGAAGGGCTGGATCGACCACACCCAGCTACCGATCATCCTACGAGCCCACAACGCCAAGAAGGCAACCTTCGTACCAAGAAACCGAAACATTCCCCGAAGACCCGACCAGGATCGGTACTACATCGGACGCGTCACAGTACACCCGGCCCAACCGAACAAAAACCCGCCACACGCCATCCCAGCTGAATACGAACGACACAAAAAGGTATTCAGTGAGGAACAGTCGCAACGACTACCCAAGCACACGGTGTGGGACCACGCCATCGAACTATTACCCAACGCCCCCGCGACACTCCCAGCAAGACTCCTCCCCCTCAACCAAGCCGAACGAGAAGAAATGCACAAGTTCGTAGCCGAGCACCTAAAAAGGGGGACCATACGAGAGTCATGGAGTCCCTACGCCGCAAACTTCTTCTTTGTCAAAAAGAAGGACAAGAAACTACGCCCAGTACAAGATTACCGCCCGATCAACAAATGGACCGTGAAAAACAGAAACGTCTCCCCCCTGATTCCCCAAACCATCGACCGCCTCAGTGGATGCACCCTATTCACCAAGTTCGACGTAAGGTGGGGATACAATAACATCCGCATCAAAGAAGGGGACGAATGGAAAGCGGCCTTCCTCACTAGCAAAGGACTGTTCGAGCCAACGGTTATGTTCTTCGGGCTCACCAACTCACCAGCCACCTTCCAGATGATGATGAACACAATCTTCCGAAGGGAAGTCGCACAGGGATGGTTATCGGTCTACATGGACGACATCGCCATCCACACCAAACCAAGGGAAGGCGAGACCGAAGAGCAACACCGGCAGAGACACACAGAGTACACCCACCTCGTCCTCGACAAGCTCGAAGAAAACGACCTGTACCTAAAACCCGAGAAGTGCGACTTTGCGAAGGACGAAATCGACTACCTCGGAGTAATCGTCGGAAGAAACAAAATACGCATGGACCCCACGAAACTCAAGGGGGTTGCGGACTGGACAGTCCCCCGCACCCCAACGGAAGTACGACAATTCCTAGGCTTCACCGGTTACTACCGATACTTCGTCCCGAACTATTCAAAGATCGCTCGCCCACTACTAGACCTCACAAAGAAAACCACTGATTGGCATTGGGGAGAAAGCCAACACCGAGCGTTCGAGGAACTAAAATCTAAAATGTGCTGTAGCCCAGTGCTCACGCAACCCGACTTTAACAAACGATTCTACCTTCAAACAGACGCCTCCGCATACGGCGTGGGCGCCGTACTCTCGCAAAGGGGAGAAACTTCACCAACTTTAGCCAAACGCACAAAACCGGTCACGCACCCGGTCGCCTACTACTCTGCAACATTCATCCCAGCAGAACGAAACTACGACATCTACGAGAGGGAGCTGCTAGCCGTGATGAAATCCCTCGCGCACTGGCGACCGTACCTGGGTTGGACGAAAGAACCGTTCACCATCTTGACCGACCACGCCAACCTCCAATACTGGAAGTCACCTCGAAACCTGAACAGACGAACAGCCCGCTGGCACGCAGACCTCCAAGAGTACGACTACGAAATACAACACGTACCAGGGAAGGACAACGTCCCAGCCGATGCGCTGTCACGACCACCGGGGATAGACCAGGGAAAGGACGACAACCAAGGAGTCACCGTACTACCACCGTCAAAATTCATAAACCGGTCAAACCTGGAAATGACACCATTCCCCGAGGAAAGGAAGAGAATGGCCATGATCCTCGCCCACGACCATGCCACCGCGGGACACCCAGGCAGGGACGAAACAATAAGACGAGCAAGACAGGGACCGCGATGGCCCGGGATGAACCAATGGATCGCCGACTACGTCAAAGGATGCGCAACTTGCCAACAAAACAAAATCATGACTCACAGGAAGAAGATTCCCTTGTTTCGCATAACAACTGACGAACAAGCCCTCCCCTTCCAACAGGTAGCAATGGACCTCATTACGGGACTCCCGATGCACAAGGGAAAAGACGCCATCCTCACCATCGTCGACCACGGATGCTCGCGAGCGGCCATCTTCCTCCCGTGCTCCACAACGATAACGGGGCTGGGGATAGCCCAGCTATACCTAGACAACGTTTATAGATGGTTCGGACTCCCTACCAAAGTCATCAGCGACAGGGACCCACGCTTCACCTCCCACTTCGGCCGAGAACTTACCAAGAAGCTGACCACCCAACAGAACCTATCGACGGCCTTTCACCCACGAACAGATGGAATTTCCGAAAGGAAAAACCAGTGGGTAGAACAATACCTCCGACTTGTGACTTCGTCGGCCCCCGAAGATTGGACCCACTGGCTAACAATAGCATCGGCAGTACACAACAACCGGAGGAACGAAACAACTGGCCTATCGCCCAATCGAATCCTTCTGGGGTACGAACCGGAGCTGCTCCCAACAGAAACGCCCCCGTTGAAGAACGAAGCTGCCGAGAACCGAATCTCTGTCATGAAAGAAAGACGCACCCAGGCCATCAAGGCCATCAATAGAGTCGCAGGAGGGGGATCAGTGATCCCATCACAATACAAGGTCGGAGAGGAAGTCTGGCTCGAGGCGACCCACCTGAAAGTCCGGCATCAGAAGACCAAACTAGCCCCAAAACGATATGGACCCTTCAGGGTCATCAAAGAAGTCTCACCGGTGGCGTACAAATTGAAACTCCCCATCTCATGGAACATTCACGACGTATTCCATGCATCCTTGTTATCGCCCTATCGCGAGACGATTGCCCACGGACCCAACTTCTCCCGGCCGTCACCAGACCTTATCGACGGGGAAGAAGAATTCGAGGTAGAACGCATCGAGGATCATCGGCAGCATGGGCGCACCAAACGGCTCCAATACCTGATCAAATGGAAAGGGTACCCCGATCACGACAACACGTGGGAACCTGCTGACCAGATCCACGCGGACGACCTGATTAAGGAGTACCACCAAAGACGCCCAGCCAAGAAGATAAAAGGGCGACGAGGGATGCTGGAACCGCCATCCTCCTCACCCTGGCTCGCCGACCAATTAACCAGCCTCTCCTCGAGCACTTCCGCGCCGACACAGAGGACTCCCGGCCACTCCAACAAGTCATACTCCTGCATCTACAGTTCCACATCGTTCCCCGCCTACCAAAGAAGCCTCTCATCAAACGGCTCCACTGCACTGTCACCAGGGACAAGAAGCCCGCCTACTCCGAATTCGCCCCCGGACAATCCTTTCGCCACTGGTGCTACCTGTACCTCAACAAGCTCCCCCAAAGCCACATCCTCCTACACTCCAGCTTCTGTCGCGACCAGTACTGCGTGTTTCACGGGTAAGTCATGTCCGACATCTCCAACAACGCCTCCGTCTCCTCGCCCAAGGGAACGCCACCCCCAATGGCGCCACCCCTCTCGCCATCCACTGCCGCCGTCGGCCTCCAGCTCGAGCCGAACGACCCCATCTCCCTCATGCACATCGCCCAGGGACTCCTGGCCACCATCCGTAAGAGGGAAGCTGACCACCGCACCGAGTCCGACAACTGGTGTGAGCAGATGGCCCTGCAAAAACTCCGTTTTGACGAGGCGTTGGCCCGCGTACAGCCAAGGGAGGACGCGCCACAAGGGTACGTACTCAATATCAAGGAGAGGGCCCCCAACTTCGTCATCCCCATCCAAGACGGGTACTACCAACCCGCATGGTGGGTCAAACAGCTCCCCGACGGAAGGGTCGCGGGGCTCCCCAAGAGTCACTCCCCCGATGAGACCCCCTACATTGCTGAGGTGTACGCCGAGCGCGACGACGACAACGAAGAGGACGATGTCGTCCTCCCCTTACAACCCTGGCTGCTCGCCCTACTTAAGGGCAGTTCTAGCGTCTACAGCATGCTCGTCCAGGAGGTCCGGGACAACGGGGACTGGCCCCTCCAAGCCGAAGTCGCGCGCTTCAGGGAGCTCGAGATTTCGCTCCTCGACATCAAGCTCCGCATCGACCATCTCCAGGCCGAGCAACGGGGCATGCGAGAGGCCCAGGAGGCGTCAAGGGCGCGCCTCGAGCTGGCCCGGCTGGGCAACAGGGCGGGCAACCTCCGAATGGTGGGGCGCCCCGAGCAACGCACCCGAGGGTACAGAGGCAGGAGGACGGCTCAGTTCAGAGGGGGTATGGACTAGATGCGGACATCTAGTCTAGGCGGCGGTGTGATGTAACCGGCTCCTGGGACGAGGCTAGCTTGTACGCCTCGTGGACCGGGGTAAGTTCCTGAACCGGGCTAGTACTGTATGGATTGATCGGATCACTTGTCATTGATGCGTGTAGTGCCTCGTTTTGATGTGGATGGACAGGTGGCCAGCATCGTGTTGTTTTAGATTGCTGTGTCCTCGGTTTCGCTCGTGTAATACCTTGTACGTGTTCGTAGCCTTCTTGGTGTACTTAAGGACGACCAACTTGGCCAGGTAGCGGCAAGTTGAGTCTCTTGTCTAAATAACAAAAGTCTCTCCTCTCTCTCCTCACAGCGGGGTCTTATTGACGAACTGATAAGGCGGGAACCCGTTACTCCATAGTCTACCGAGTCGCTCTAAAAGACTCGGCTCATGACCCAGCGCCCTACCAAGGACACGGTCACTCTTCCAAAGTACGCCTTCTGCCAGGAGGTGTTCCCCGACTTAGTGCATAAGGGAGGACACTGCACATGCTTCGACGCGCCGAAGCCCAAAGAGGAGACAACTACGACAGACACTACCGAGCTCTAATCGTCTCGTCCATACCGGCGGTGACACCCCGCTCCTTTTTCTGTCATTACAAATTTTGGCAGCTTCTTATTGCATCCACACCTCCCGCCTCTTAAACAGGGCAGGTTGTGGTTGTGAAACCAGCAGCATACATCTCTTTTTTACCCCTCTCATCATACATTCTGTCCTTTTCTTTTCTTATTCATCCGAAACAACGCTGATCATGCACGCTTACATTTTCTGAAACAGGGGAGGGTGTGCAGGTGGCAGTACACATGTCTGTCTTTCCCCTCTCATTGTATGTTCTGATTTTAATAAGGGCATATTTTTACAACTGTTGGGTCAAATTATACAAATAAGACAGCATTAGACAGTTAAAAGCAAGGATTTTTTATTCAACTGTACTAATAATAAGCAGCAGGGGTTTGGGGGCTGCGCCCCCAACAAGCTGTGGCCTGGGCCGAAGGTACGGGAAGTGAGCTTGCGAGCGACCCGTGCCGTAGGCACGGCTAACAGCTTGTCCCCTACTATAAAGCAGGGTTGCTCGAAAAGGAAGGTGGGGGAGCGTGGTGATTGGAGGAAAAGTGCCCGGAAAGGAATGGGCGCTGTCCGAGAATGGAAGGGCGTGGGAGAGCTGTGAGGGCGTGGGAGAGCTGTGTTGGGGGACATTATAATCCATGGTTCGCCAAAATGGAAGGGCTGTCCGAGAATGGAAGGGGAAATTTATGTCAGCATTGGTCAGCGCGCCAGCGCTGACTGGCATGCGTCCCGGGCCGATAGGCTGGGCACCTGCTCAAAATGGAGGCTGCCCCAGCTCAAAATGGAAGGAAACGATTTGTAAGCGTCCCGGGCCGATAGGCTCAAATGGAAGGTAACGATTTGTAAGCAAAAACGCGCACCGGCTGCGGCTGCCCCAGCTCAAAATGGAAGGAGGAAATTTGTAAGCAAAAAAATCGCCTGCTGCCGACTCAAAATGGAAAGAGGCAATTTGTAAGCAAAAACTCGCGCTGCCTGTCACTGTGCTCAAAATGGAAGGAGGCAGTTTGTAAGCAAGAAACTGTGGCTGCCCCGGCTCAAAACGGAAGAAAGCAATTTGTAAGCAAACTTCGAACCAAAAAAGAAACTGTGGCTGAGCGGCTCAAAATGGCAGGAGGCAATTTGTAAGCAAACCTCGAACCAAAAAGAAAACTGTGGCTGGGCGGCTCAAAATGGCAGGAGGCAATTTGTAAGCAAAAAACTCGCACTCCCTTGCCACTGTGGCTGCCCCAGCTCAAAACGGAAGAAAGCAATTTGTAAGCAAACCTCGAACCAAAAAGGAAACTGTGGCTGAGCGGCTAAAAATGGCAGGAGGCAATTTGTAAGCAAAAATCTCGCACTGTGGCTGCTCCGGCTCAAAACGGAAGAAAGCAATTTGTAAGCAAACCTCAAAACTGTTATTTAATTATTAACTGGCACTGCAACTCTGGCTGCAACTGCCTAAAATTGTATATTAAAATTAACTGACACTGCACTGTGGCTGCAACTGCCTAAAATTGTTTATTAAATTAATAATTAATAATTATCACTGTCACTTCAACTATCACTGCAACTGCAGCTGAAACTGCCCAAAATGATTTATTAAATTAATAATTGCTACTGACACTTCAACTGTCTACTGTATAAAATCATTTATAAAATCAATAATTACCACTGACATTGCAACTGCCTAAAATTGTTTATTAAATTAATAATTGCTTATGTGTTAGCTTTGGTTCAATTATACTGCTTTATATTTTTATTTCTATACACTGATAAGACTGTAAAGGGTAATGTGTGAACTAATAAGACTGAAAGGAGATGGGTGAATTGATAAGACTAAATTAAGATGGATAAATTGACAAGACTGAATGAAGATGGATAAACTGACAATATTAAATGAAGATAAATGAACTAATAAGACTGAATAGAGATCATGAATGAACTGATAATACTAAATAGGGGTAAATAAACTAATAAGACTAAATGAAGATGAATGAACAGGTGAACTAATAAAACTATGAGAAGATAGGTGAACTAATGAGACTAAATAGAGACAGGTAAACTGATGAGACTGAATAAAGATGGATGGACTGACAATACCAAATAGAGATGGATATACTGACAAGACTGAATGGAGATGGATAAACTGATGAGACAGAGGAGATAAATAAACTGACAAGACTGAATAAAGATGGGTAAACTGACAAAACTTAATGAAAATAAGTAAACTAACAATACTGAATAAAAATGCAGAAAGTGATGAGACTAAATATAAATGCATCAGGAAAATTCAAAATGTCTTAATATATCTTAATGCACCATTAAGAACGTTATAAGACGAGTTAAGAAAAAAAACATTAAGATAGACCTTTCTTGGATTCAGAAAGGTCATTTTCTTAAATTGATCTTAATTGGTAACTTGATGTAAGCACATGATAAGATATGATTAAGCAGGTGAGGTAGATGTAAGTTAAGATATTCCTAAGCAAATATCTTAACCTTTACTTACCCTAAATTGCTAATTAAGATATATATCTTATTATATGCTTACATTAAGTAATAATTAAGATAAGGATCTTTATTGGTGGCTTAATGTAAGCACTTGAATCAAGCAAACAATAAGATGTCACCCTTAATTTGTAACTTAGTGATATAAAATCAAAGATGGTATTATGGAGTTATGAGAATCAGGAGACAGCAAAAGAGAATGAGTGCAATTTGGTAAGGATAGTGGTATATAATGGAGTTGAATCCAGTAAGTGTAAGATGCAAAAGGAGAGTAGTAGAAGAAATAACACAAATACTAACTCAGAGCTATATTTGACAGCGGCTGTTCATGACATAAGATCACATGATAGCCATTAAACGAATTCTGTAATAAATATAACTAGTCAGATAATATTTTAAGGTGGCTGAACTTACAATCGTCGT
>WHVC01000106.1:0-85147 GCA_015178925.1 Russula emetica | reverse complement strand
ATGAGCCTCCTTCCTCTCCTTGACTTCAAATGCCCATATCGCCCCGATTACCTACCTATTGTGGTATTTATGGCACTCCTTTCTTTCCTTCGCAGCGTATTGCGGCCTTCTTCTATTTGCAAGGCGACTTCCCGGGTGCCCATGCCTATGTCCATGTCTATGCAAATGCCTGGTTCCGCTCGATTCGGACATTTCGGACGGTTCGGACGGTTCGGACAAACAGGACGGTTCGGACGGTACTGGGTCAGGGAATCAACACATACTCCCCGGTTTGTCATATTCATTTGGAAAAGCCGTCGAGGAACAAAGGAGGTATCTCACGGATGGCTTTCCGAAGAGTGTCATCAATGACGCCACAAATCCGCTGGAAGATGAGGACCGCAAGACAATCACTTGGCTGTTTAGACAGCTCTCGCTGGGCGATAAAAACAAGTTCCTAGTATTCGCAGCCAGTATACCAAGACACAAAGTCATCGATCTCATTCCGCCTATCAAGTCCGGAAGAATTATTCTCCGGCAACCGCTCTTGGCTCTCTTACGAAGTTGTACAGATGATACAGGTGCAGTGGATCCCGGCGAAGACGTGCGCAAGGGCGCTCTCGTTGTATGTTTAACCGCTATCCACGACATCGCCACGGCGTCTAGCATCCCCGATTTAAATTTCGTGCGGGGCAAGTTCGCAAATATCAGTCTCATGCGAGTGTTGTGGAATGACAGGGACGATTCCATCCGCATAACTTCTCGCTCCATTTGCGCACTGGTTGCAAGACAAGTGGTCAGAAAAAGACGCATCGAGGACGCAGATCTAAGCTGGCTACAAGAAGTCACTGGGGAATCATCAGACGTGATACTCGAAGCCGACGTTACCGTACTGGACCAGATGAACTTCAAATCCTTTGTTTATGGAGCGCTCCCGAATCATGCGAACCACCTTTCGACCGAAGATGCTACATCTTTCAACGAAACGCTCGCGATTCTCCTGGACGTAAGAACCGATGACCGCATCTACTTCACTACCCCCGACTGGCAAATTCAGCTTGCTGAAGAAGTGGACGGATACAACAGTATGACCCTGAAGGTGGTCGCGAAGTATTTGACAGATTACACTCGGTGTTTCCATCTCTCTCTGCAGCTCCGTCTGTCAATGTAGCTCCCTCTATCTATCCTGAAGCTCCTCCCTCTATCCATCGTGGCGCTCCTCTCTACCGTGAAGCTCCCCCTATCCATGTTGAAGCTCCCATTCTCCCTCGTGCAGCCCCTTCTATCTATCGTGAAGCCCCCTTTGTCTACCATGAAGGTCCCTCTCCTCCTGTAGTACCCTCTCCTGCACCTCGCCCTCGCCGTGCAGCTCGATCTTCTCAAGCAGCTCGCCCTCCCATTGTAACTCCCTCTCCCCGAACAGTTCTCCCTCGGAGAGCAGCTCCCCCTCCCCGTGCACCGTCCCCTGGCACTCTCCCTGAAGCTTACCCTACCCGTGCACCTTTCCGTGGCCGTCAACCTGAAGCTTACACTACCCGCGCACCTTCCCCTGGTCCTCGATTTGAAACTTACACTACTCGTGCGCCTTCCCCTGGTCCTCAATTTGAAGCTTACACTACCCGCGCACCTTCCCCTGGTCCTCAATTTGAAGCTCACCCTACCCGCGCACCTTCCCCTGGTCCTCAATTTGAAGCTTACACTATCCGTGCACCTTCCCCTGGTCCTCAATTTGAAGCTCACCCTACCCGCGCACCTTCCCCTGGTCCTCAATTTGAAGCTTACACTACCCGTGCACCTTCCCCTGGTCCTCAATTTGAAGCTTACAGTATCCGCGCACCTTCCCCTGGTCCTCGATTTGAAACTTACACTACCCGTGCACCTTCCCCTGGCCCTCAATTTGAAGCTTACCCTACCCGTTCACATTCCCCTGGTCCTCAACTTGAAGCTTATACTACCCGTGCACCTTCCCCTCACCATGTGGTTTCCCCTCCCCGTGCAGCTTCGCCTCCTCATATAATCTCCTCTCCTCCTGCAGTTCCCCCTTCCCCTGTAATACCCTCTCCCCCTGAACCTCGCCCTCGCCGTGCAGCTCGCTCTTCTCAAGTAACTCGTCCTCCCCTCATAACTCCCTCTCCCCGAGCATTTCCCCCTCCCCGTGCAGCTTCCTCTCCCGATGCAGTCTCCTCTCCCCCCGGCCGTGCAATTCCCCCTCGGGCAGTTTTCCCTACCTATGCAGTTCCCCCTCCCCGTGTGGCTCCCTCTCCCAGTGCCGTGCCCTCTCCTAGTGTACCTCCCTCTCCCCGTGCAGCTCCTCCCCGTACAACTCGCCGTTCCCATACGGCTCGCCCTCCTTACGCACCAATTTAGGTCCATTGCCACCTGCTTCATCATGTCAGCCTGTTCTCCCACGTAATTTCTCTATGATTGCCGAGTTCTTCAGGTATCTGGCAGATATCATTTCCCTTGTCTCCTCTTATTTGTTTTTTAAACTCCTGTTTGCAGCTGGTCACCCTGAGATGTGATTGACACGGATGAGGACTGCTGGACCCCTAAATACCAGAGTGTATGATAGTGTATCGAAGTTTCGGAAGTATAAGAATAGTCAAATATTAGTCTGGTATGAATATGGGGCCAAGGGCGCGCCGAAGCCCAGAGAAAGCCATCAAACTGCAAAACGAGAAACCATTCCAACGTCGGACGCATCTTACCTAAGCCTGAACTCTTGACAGAGCAAAGCATGGATTAACGAGATTCAATAATTCTCGACTACCTATCCCAGTCAACGACGGAGTCCACTCAGGCTCCTCTCCGTCATCCCCACGTGATGATGACCACGTACGTGCATCAGCCCGCCGCGGGCGACGTCCAATGTTAACTCCAGCGGGCACCAGGAGCACCGCTCAAAGCATGAATACGAGAAATAGGAACGTGTATGACGAGAGGGCTAACAAATGCTATTGCAAATACCTGAACAATGTACGGCTCACTCTGCCTTGGGGACGGGCACTTGGACGGGCACTTGGACGGGAAAATAAATATACATTATTGATGATGGAGCACCGGCCGTAGCTTGCCTCCTCACTAGGAGTAGGAACGACCTCCGCGTATAAGGCCCGCGCGTACCTCTGCCAGTGGAATGCGTCGTATAGGCCACGGAGATATACAACAAGCGCAAAAATCTCTTCTTTGACTCATAGACCCTATAGCTAAGCTAGGTGTTACGAGGGCGAAGAAGTCGTCCTGAGGAAAGAAGGGGAGATAAAAGAGACACCAAGTAACGAGCTTAGGCACATGCGGCGGGCGCTCCGGCGCGGATGATCCGTTCCGCTCCGAGCGAGCGAGACTCCGAGGGGAATCATCGCAACCCTACATGCACATGGTGCAAGTAGGATGACGCTGCACAGCGGAATGATCAAGCTAGCGGTAACGTTGGTTAGTACACGCATGATGTGAAACGGAGGCGACCGTTACAAGTTCCGCCGCAGAAGCATGCCAAAGATTTTGGTAGTTAGTGCGAGTACGCCCATGAGGTGAGTAGCGTGGTTTTCTTTATGAGTATGGGTGCACTCGCACTGGCAAAGGGCACTGGCAGCTTCGGGCTCGCTCGTGCAACTGGAACTGTCGCATCCGCAGAGGCCGAGACGTTGGAGACCTGGGCTCAGCGCGTGGTGCGACCCATGGCGGTAGAGGGTTGTCAAGAGGAAGAAGTGACGTGTCATCGATGTTGGGGGTGGGGCCTGAGAAGGTCAGGGTGTCGTGTTTTAGAGGTGGCGCTGTAGTATGTTGGGCCGAACGAGTCGAGCATCGATGTCAGTTCGATATGCGACCCTGTGAGACTTGTGAGAGTATTGTCTGTCGCAGTGCTTGAGTAATTTGGACCAATGTTGTTTCCTTAGAGCAGGATATGGTTGGTACTTTGCATTGCGTTAGGATTAATAAAATCGCGGGTCCCCAACTCCACGACTACAGCAGCAAGACCAGAACTCACTGGAATACGACTATTAGAGAATGTTTCGACTCCCACGGCATTTCTTTTGCAATAGCGAACGGGAGTTCATAACTCTGGAAGGTGCGAGTGTCGTCCCTGTCCTCAGGATACACCCGTGTCAAGGCCCATTTTCGGGCCGTTTTCAGCCAGCTCTGAGATCTCGATGGTAGAACTGCCAACATAGTCATTGGACGAGAGCTATCACAACCTAGGATGATGAGTTGCACTCGAGATGATCATTCGTACCTGCCATGTCTGCCTCAAGCTCGAAGACGCCGCTCTTCTGCCAATGCGACAGCCCTTTCCTTCTTCCCACGGTCGGGGTCACATTGTTCGATTGGTGCAAGGTCAAAGTCGACTGGAATCGGGGCTCGGCGACACGTCGAAAGGGGTGCTATGATGTCGTACTGGGAGCCATGTGAAGATCTTTGCTAAGAACCTCGCTTGCTGGGCGGGATGCAGTAGTAGGTGAAGAGGTTGGGTTCGAATAGGGTGATAATGAGATATTTTAGTACACATTGGAATTATCCGGAATAAAGGACTTCACCTTGTGCATAGTACTGTGAACAGCAATTGAAAGGAGTCAATGTCGGATCGCCGAGAAGCAGAACGTAGGTAGGAAGGCGGCAACAAGCATGAAGCGAGGGGAATCAAGAGAAAAGAAAAAGAGGGGAGACACTGAGGATGCCTCCTCAACGGAGTAGGCGGCCCGTGTTGGCTTTCTGAGTTCAGGTATCAAAGTCACACGCCATGGTTCAAACTCTATTCGTAATCAACCACCTGATCGTGATCCCCTTCAGCAACAGTTTAACATCAGCCTAGCAAACGAATGGCCAACCATGCAGCCACCCCCGCTAACTACATGCGGGTCCCTGAACTTGCCCAGGGGGGTACGCACAATGATAATGGTGCGTGGGTGAATGATGGATAATTGTATCATTATGTTGACTCCGACCGCAGCCCAGGAAGAGGAGAAGATGTGGAAAACGTCTCTGGATCAGATTAGCGAGGGCGACAGGTGGATGATCGATGCCTGGATAGAGGATGCAAATGGTATTCTCGCATTTGTAAGTCTTAATTTACTCGCCCGCCTGCTTATCTATCATCTTAATGAGAAGCTTAAAGACGGGTCTTCTCTCCGCAACTATTGGTGCTTTTATTATCGAGTTCTACAAAACGTTGTCCCCCGATTCTGGCGGTCAAACAGTAGCCCTTCTTGGACAGATTTCACAGCAACTCGCAAATACCCGAAATGGCACATCCATCACGGCGGCGAATCAACCATTCTCTCCCAGCATACACATGGTCTGGGTCAACGCGATTTGGCTCATAAGCCTCGTGTTTAGCCTCACATCCGCTCTGATTACATCATTGAATCAACAGGCGGTACGCAGATATATCGAAACGCCCAAAGTCGAGAGCAAGCCAAGCGATCGTGCGCGTGTCCACTTGCTTTTGTTTCGAGGAATAAAGCTGTACAAAATGCCCCTTGCAACCATGGCAGCTCCAGCACTCCTTCACCTCTCCATATTGCTGTTTCTCGGCGGCCTCGTGATAGTCTTCCATACTATCCACGAGGAGGTGGCCATCGCTCTCGAAGCTGCCGTCGGAGTTTCGGCACTGGTGTACATTGCGATGAGCCTCCTTCCTCTCCTTGACTTCAAATGCCCATATCGCACCCCGATAACCTTCCTATTGATGCATTCATGGCGCGCCTTTCTCTCCTTTGTAGCGTATTGCGGCCATCTATTTCTATTTGCGACGCGACTTCCCGGGTGCTCATACCTATGTCCATGTCCATGCACATGCCTGGTTCTGCTTGATTCGGACAGTTTGGACAGTGCTGGGTCAGGGAAACAACACATACTCCCCGGTTTGTCAAATTCACTCGAAAAAGTCGTGGATGAGGACCCCAAGACAATCACTTGGCTGTTTAGACAGCTCTCGCTGGGCGATAAAAACAAGTTCCTAATATTCGCAGCCAGTATACCAAGACATAAAGTCGTCGAGCTCATTCCGCCGATCAAGTCCGGAAAATTGTCCTCCGGCGAGCGCTCTTGGTTCTCTTACAAAGCTGTACAGACGATACAGGTGCAGTGGGTCCCGGCGAAGATGTGCGCAAGGACGCTCTCTTTGTGTGTTTAACCGCTATCCACCACATCGCCAAGGCGTCTAGCATCCCCGATTTAAATTTCGTGCGGAGCAAGTTCGCGAATATCAGTCTCATGCGAGTATTGTGGAATGACAGGGACGATTCCATCCGCATAATTTCTCGCTCCATTTGCGCATTGGTTGCAAGACAAGTAATCAGAAAAAGACGCCTCGAAGACGCAGATATAAGCTGGCTAGAAGAAGTCCTTGGGGAACCATCAAATGCCATACTCGAAAACAATGTTACCGTACGGGACCAGATGAACTTCAAATCCTTCCTTTATGGAGCACTCCCGAGTCATGGGAGCCACTTTTCCACCGAGGATGCTATATCTTTCAACGAAACACTCGCGATTCTCCTGGACGTAAGAACTGATGACCCCTACTACTTCAGCACCCCCGACTGGCAAAATCGGCTTGATGAGGAAGTTGCACAGATACAACAGTATGACCCTGAAGGTGGTCGCGAAGTATTCAACAGATTACACTCAATGTTTCTATCTTTCTCTGCAGTTCCCGCTGTCGATACTGCTCGCCTTATCCATAGTGACGCTCGTCTAGGCTATCCTGAAGCTCCTTCTATCCAAGCTCCCTCTATCCATGTTGAAGCTCCCACTCTCCAAAGCGAAGCTCCCTCTTCCCATGCTGAAGCTTCCTTCCCCCGTGAAGGCCCCTCTGTCCACCGTGAAGGTCCCTTTCCCTCTGTAGTACCCTCTCCCCCTGCACCTCGCCCTCGCCCTCGCCCTCGCCGTGCAACTCACTCTTCTCAAGTAACTCGCCCTGCCCTTGTAACTCCCTCTCCTCGAGCAGTTCCCCCTCCCCAAGCAGTTTCCCCTCCCCATGCAGCTTCACCTCCCCGTATATTTTCACCTCCTCGTGCAGTTCCCCTTCCCCGTATATTTCTACCTCCTCATGCAGTTCCCCTTCCCCGTGCGGCTCCCTCTCCTGTAGTACACACTCCCCTTGGCCGTGCAATTCCCCCTCAGGCTCCCCGGGCAGTTTTCCCTACCTATGCAGCTCCCCCTCCCCGTGCGGCACCCTCTCCCTCTCCCAGTGCCGTGCCCTCTCCTAGTGTGCCTCCCTCTCCCCGTGTAGCTTCTCCTTCTCGTACAACTCGCCGTTCCCATACGGCTCGCCCTCCTCACGCACCGATTTAGGTCCATCACCACCTGCTTCATATCGACTCGGACCTGCTCTCTCATGTAGTTTCTCTATGATTGCCGTTCTTCAGGTATTTAGCGGATATTGTTTCCCTTATTTTTTCTTTATTTGGTTTTGAAACTCCTGTTTGCGGCTGGATGTAATTGACCCGGGTGAGGCATTGAAGCCTACTGCTGGACCCCTAAATACTGAAGTGTATGATAGTATATCGAAGTTTCGGAAGTATACGCATAGTCGAATATAAGACAGTCTGGTATGAATGTGAGACCAAGGGCGCGCCGAGGCCCAGAGAAGTTACTGTACATCTTACACCAGGAGCCTGAGGGCGGCCGCCAAAACTAAGCGGGCGTAACTGGTGACCGAATGGTTTGCGTCCATGAGAAGTGAGTCGTGCCTCATTCATTAGGGCCGGGTAAGTAGAGTGTGGCCTAAGCTAGGTGCCAGTACGTCCGCTTGTGATACTGCCACGGCATTCGTAAATTTAGAGGGAGAGGGCTTTTCAAGGTGAATACGAAGTGCAGCAGGGAGGAACAAGACATAGTACCCGTGCCTGACGCAATTTACTATTGAGATGGCCTGGCTGGCTATAACTCGAACTGAAGCTCTACTTTTCAACTGAAAGCGGCGGGTACGGGATTTGTTTGATGGTACTGTACAACTGGGAAACGAGAACCCGGGGGCTCCTTGAACCGCAACCGCCATCATGGTGCGAGATTCCCACGGCTTGATCCGGGGCAAGGATAGACGGGGATGCGACAACAAGAGGCCTCTGCAATGTCAGTGCCTCTGTCGCCCCGCCTACGTTCACCACCGGCCCCCCTAAATGTTCTACTGAACGATAAACAGAGATGATAACCATCATCAACACACCTAGCCCATCGCGGCCAACTACCAGCCTATCGTGGCCAAATATAAGATACAACCCAACGCTACCCCAACCAGTACCTAGAAGCATCTACAACACAACAACAATCCAATACCACTGCATGCCAGTGCTAGACACACAACACCGAGCTCAATGCCGACCCCAAATGCCACAGTCCCACCCAACGTGCCACCGCCAATTGAAAGCCACACGAGCATGAAAGGAAGCTGAGTTGAAACCCTTCTGAGTCTGAACCACCGTGACCACTCTTTGTCCTCACCGATGCCACCCTAAGCCCCCGGAAATCCCCACCGCCTACCTAACGTCCACTCCCCGCAACCCCCATGTCCGCTGCACCAGCCCAGAAAGACAAACCTCGACCACAGCCCAGTGTGGCGATCACCAACGGCCCCGCCGCCGCCGCAATACAACCCAGGAAGAATAAATACTAAACTCGGCCACACGCACGAAACCTCTGGCCTGAAATCAGCTTAGGAATCATCCTTGGATGCGGCACCATCACACCCCCTCTCGGGGAAAACCAAGGAGCCCCCAACAGAAGAGGTAACATAGCACAGCGAACCCAGAAACGAGGAGCCAAACGCCTCCTCCAGATCCTACTATCCGAAGCCGCTCACCTCATATGGATCCTGAGATGCGAGAGAGTCATCCAAGACGAAGAAAACGAAGAACGCACACACACAGACAGAGAAATCCGAACACAATGGTTCAAAGCAATCAACGCACGTCTCACCGAAGACAAGATAACAGCCACCAGAGTTAAACGGAACGAACAAACCCTCCACCGAGTTAAGGAAACCTGGGAACTAGCCCTCAAGCAATCAGTTGACGTACCCCATAATTGGATCTTTATTCGTGAGGTTTTAGTGGGTAGAAGACCATAGTGCCTTGCCCTTGAAGGACGCATGTTCTAGAGCCCCACACTGTCCCCTAACCGGGGGCGTGCACCGCAGCATTTCCTCACCTGGCCCCCGGGCCGGCTACAGCGTGTCAGATTAGAGCTGACGCCTTCCCGTCTCCTGCTACCTGGCATTTATTCTTAGTTTACCTCTGTACGTAATACTAGGAATATAACGCTTTCCAAAAAAAAAAAAAAAAAAAAAAAAAAAAGGAAACGAGAACCATTCCAACGTCGGACGCATCCGAGTCTTACCTAAGCCTGAATTCTTGACAGCGATGAAAACATCACAATCCCAACCCGGTGAGAGCATTGCATGGATTATAATAAGAGAATCAATAATTCTCAACTATCCCGGTTAACGACCACTCGTCTCCGTCATCCCCACGTGATGATGACCACGCACGTGCGTCAGCCCTCGGGGTGACTGTGACGTTCAATATTAATGTTAACTCCAGTCTCCAGCGGGCACTAGCACACCAGGAGCACCACGGCACCGCCCAAAGCCTGAATACGAGAAATAGAGAAATAGGAACGCGTATAACGAGAGGGCTAACAAAGCTATTGCAAATACCTGAACAATGTACGGCTCACTCTGCCTTGGGGACGGGCACTTGGACGGGAAAATAAACATACCTTATCGGTGATGGAACACCGGCCGTAGCACCGCGCCTCCTCACTAGGAGGAATGACCTCTGCGTATAAGGCCTGCGCGTACCTCTGCCAGTGGAATGCGTCGTATAGGCCACAGAAATATACAGCAAGCGCAAGAATATCTGCTTTGGCCCATAGGCTCCATAGTTAAGCTAGGTGCTGCGAGGGCGAAGAAGTCGTCCTGAGGAAAGAAGGGGAGATAAAAGAGACACCAAAGAGCTTAGGCACGTACAGCAGGCGCTCCGGCGCGGATGATCCGTTCCGCTCCGAGCGAGCGAGACTCCGAGGGAGTCATCGAAGCCCTACATGCACATGGTGCGAGTAGGATGACACTGCACAGCGGAATGATCAGGCTAGCGGCGACGTTGATTAATATGAGCACACGCAGGATATGAAACGTAAACGGAGGCGACCGTTACAAGTTCCGAGGATACTGGCAGTTCGTGCGAGTACGCCCATCAGCACGAGTGAGAGTGACGTAGTTTATTTACGAGTACGGGTGCACTCGCACTGGCAAAGGGCACCGGCAGCTTCGGGCTCGCTCATGCCACTGGAACAGTTGCATCCGCAGAGGCCGAGGCGTCGAAGACCTGGACTCAGCGCGTGGTGAGACCCATATGGCGGTGGAGGGTGTCAAGAGGAAGAAGGGACGTATCATCGATATGGAGAGTGGGGCTTGAGGAGGTCAGGGAGTCGAGTTTCAGAGGCGGCGCCGCTGTCCGTTGGGCCGAGCGAGTCGAGCACCGATGTCAGTTCGATATGCGACACTGAGAGTTGTGAGAGTGTCGTCTGTGTCGCAGTGCTTGAGTGATTTGGACCAAAGTTATTTCCGTAGAGCAGGATATGGTTGGTACTTTGCATTGCGTTAGGATCAGCATCACCACAAGCGCGGGTCCCCAACTCCACGACTACAGCAGCAAGACCAGAGCTCACTGAGATACGGTTATTAGGGAACGTTTCGACTCCCACGGCGTTTCTTTTGCAATAGCGAGCGGGGGTTTATAACTCTGGAAGGTGCGAGTGTCGTCCTTGTCCTCAGGATACAGCCCTGTGTCAGGGCCCATTTTCGGGCCGTTTTCAGCCAGCTCTGAGATCTCGATGGCAGAACTGCCAACATGGTCATTGGAAGAGAGCTATCACAACCTAGGATGGTGAGTTGCACTCGAGATAATCATTCATACCTGCGATGTCTGCCTCAAGCTCGAAGACGCCGCTCTTCTGCCCATGCCACAGCCCAGGTATTTCCTTCCTCCTTCCCACGGTCGGGGTCACATTGCTCGATTGGTGCAAGGTCAAATGACTGGAGTTGGGGGATCGGTGACATGTCGAAAGGGGTGCTAGAAAGTCCTACTGGGCGCCGCGTGAGGATGTTTGAACTTGATGCTAAGAACCTCGCTTGCTGAGCGGGATGCAGTAGTAGGCGAAGGGGTTGGGGTCGAATAGGGTGATAATGAGACATTACAGTGTAAAGATATTGGAATCATCCGGGGTAAAGGACTTAGGCTCGGTCTCATATTCGTCGTCCGAGACTTCAACTTGTTTATCGTACTGAGGACAGCAATTGCAAGGAGTCAATGTCGGATCTCCGGGAAGCAGAACGTAGGAAGGAAGGCGGCAACAAGCATGAAGCGAGGGAGATCAAGAGAAAAGAGGGGACACACACACTGATTTTGTATGCGATGCCTTCAACGTAGTAGGCGGCGCTGGTGTTGAATTTCTGAGTTCAGACATCGACGGTGCTGTATCATACGGTATCACTGGCAACAATACCCTACTTATCATCAGCATGGAAAATAGATGAGTGATTTTGCATTCACTTCCCAAAACCCAGCGGGCAACATCATACCAGCACTTCATTCAACAGAGCATTTCCACACGCCGTGGTGATGGTGAGTTGGGGCACGGTGTATTGCCATCACCATATTGATTCCAACTACAGCCCTAGAAGAAGACAACGACTCGGGGATGTGTATTTGAATGGCTCGGACGTCAAAGAGGAGGATAATCGGATCACCTATGGAAAGATGTTCGTAATTTGTTGCCAACAAACAAGCACGTGCAACTGGTCGCTCGGCTGATTCCGATAGGGGGCACATGATCCGCGAGACCTCAGACGCCCATCAGCGTCTCCCTGAGGGGGGGGTCCTTGAACCGCTACCAACACCAGGTAGTGGTTTTCCCACGCACCTGCCATGGCAAGGATGTTCACATAGAACACGCACACCACGGCCCTGAAACCATAGAACATGACAGAACATAATAACACCCAACCAGCCCACGCCAGGCCGAGTCACCAATGTGAACCGATGAGAGAGTGAAAAACCCACACAACAACCTAATGCCCAAAAACCAGACTGATAGCAACAGACAGGACCAGAGATGGCAACGACAGAGTTTTCCCCACCCTCACGATACGAAAACGACTGCCAAAAAAGATAAACACCAAAAATGACGACACTCCAACAGCACAGATACCAAAACCCCAAACAGAGCTGAAAAAAAAAAAAAAAAAAAAAGCACCCTGCATAGACCAACACCCAAAAGCCAACATGTACGTACACCCCCCCAAAAAAAGGGATAAGGCACCCGCGCACGACCCCGAAAACTAACACCAAACAAAAAAGGATAGATGACACCGAAACCTGACAGAACCAAGCAAAGAACTGAGACCCGAAAGAACCAAGCATGAACCAGAAACCCGACAACACCGAACGAGAACCAGAGCAGGCACACCAGACAGGAACAGACCACAACGCACACTGACCATCTCGTGCACTGTGCCACTGTCCCAACTCCACGCTGTGAACTTGACAGGAATCATTGAGACTAAAATGGAACACAAGTGACACACCCGGTAGACATACGAATGAACACTTCCCGACCGCGGGGGCTCCTTGAACGGTTGAACCGCTACTATACCACCACTAGTACTACTAGTGTTTCGGCAGCTCCAGCTAAAGCTCGGCTAAAGCCGGCGCCTGAGTCGGCTAAAATGCTAGCCGAGCCGCGCCGCATGTCACCGAGCTGACCTTTTTAGTTGACTTGGGAAAATCGGCGCAAGCCATTGAAAGCCGGCTCCACATCACCCGTTGCCATTATGAGCACCCCCCCCCCCTCAAACGCTTCTCTACCGCCTGGGACTCCTGTTCACACACGGAGCACCACCACTGACAGGTATATCGACAGATATGAAGATAGAACTTCAATTTTTTCCCGTCTTGCAACTGAAATGAGCCCTTTTTTCGTTGGACCGATAAGCGCGGAAGCCTTTTTGAATCGTTTCCTACCCCCTCCCTCGGATCCCTCCTCTGTTCCCCAATTCCCCACGGGATTGTTCGACGATTTCATTAAATCGCTCTCACAAACGGAGAGTGCATCGTATGATAAATTTGTGAGTTCTGACCCACGTCGCCCACCGCACTTGTTCTGTGACTAATCCTACCCTTTTAGATTGAAGCCATTTCTCCGCATGTCCCAAGTTTAATCATAGTCAACACATCCCGTTCCTCAGACAAAGCACCGCGTGGCAAATTCCATCTCAAACTGAAGCCCGACTGCTCGGTATATATGCATGGGAAAAGGACAAAAGATGATCTCGACCTCTCTCGCGTGGATTTTGTCATCGAGATGAAATCGGAGGCGGACCCATTTGTCCTCAAAGTTCCGTCTAACCCCAGGGACCACACTTCCAACAGCGGCGACGACTTAAACTCCTTCCTACACCTGACATCTGGTTCACGATCAAATCTAGGCCAGATCACGGCGTATGCCACGGCGATAATGAGCGCTCAGTACCGCACACATACATTCTCGGTTCTCATTATGAAAGACTATGCAAGACTCATTCGATGGGACCGTAGTGGTGCAGTCGTCACCGAACCGATATATTACAATTCGCAACCACACCTTTTTGACTTTCTCGTCCGCTATGGTATCGCAGATTCCGAAGTTCGCGGCCATGATTCTACGGTTCACTCATCATCCACCCCGGAAGAAATTGCACTTGCCAGAGCCATCGTCCCTGAACTGAAAGACGTGGAGTCGTTTCTAGTCCTAACCATACCAGATGATTCAGATCGACCGTCAGAGCGCCGATATATCATCTCCAGCCCAGAACCTCGACCGGATATCCCCGTAGGTCGGTGGACTCGGTCGTTATTCGCCTTGGATGTCAAAGAAAGGCGTCGTGTCCTCGTCAAGGACTCTTGGCGTGTCCTTTTGAAGGACATCAAACCAGAAGGGGAGCTCTATGATCTGCTCCATCGGGGAAAAGTTGACAACATTCCTTCCTGCTTATCGGCTGGTGATGTTGGCGCCGACATCTATCACCAAACTCAAACTCACAAAGTCGGCAACGACATGAATTATAAACTAACTCCTCATCGGCACTACCGTATTGTCCTAGGTACCATAGGGAGGAAGTTGGAGGAATTCAAATGTACTCGGGAGTTTGTAAATGCAATGTATGCTGCCCTGAAAGGTGAGATGACTATTTTCTTAGCAGTTTGTCTATGTAACCTGATTCACATTGTAGCTCACAAAGCTGCTCATGACATTGGGATCCTTCATCGAGACATTAGTCCAGGAAATATCTTGATCGCCTGCGACGATGAATTGGACCATAATGACCCGCATGAATCGAAGATTCAGGGTGGATTACTCATCGATTGGGATCTCTCCAAGGTGATCGACCGAGATGACGAACACAGTGGCAGTACCGCACGCCAGCAAACACGCACTGTAAGTTATTACATGACCCAGTATTCCCGACTCCTGACATATCTTTCCGCCAGGGAACCTGGCAGTTTATGGCTGCTGAGCTTATCGAACGCCCCAAGATCCGCCACACATTCAGTCATGACCTTGAATCATTTTTCTGGGTTCTTATGTGGATTGTTGTGACACGGGTGCCAACTACCTGGGATGAGAGCGCACGCTCAATTTTCATCAACGGGGTGATGAACCCAAAGGTATATTCTAACATCGGAAGCACAGAGAAGTCGACGTGGCTGAAAGCAGGTAATCCGCTGAGGGAGAAAGGATTTCGAATTCGCGACAATCCTATCCTTCACGAGCTTGCGATGGAATTGTATGATTCTGTCGCCGGCCAATATCGTCCACGGCCATCAGACCAAGCGCCGCCTACAAAGCTCAACCCCTACATACTCTCTGGTCGTAGTCTACGCAAGAATCCAGAGGAAGAAGACAAGAATTATGAAATAGGGTTGACGTTTTTGAAGGATTATGACACCCTGCTCAAGCAATTCGAGCAGGCCCTTAACGCCGAGTGGCCCTCCAATGACAAGGCCAGTCCTCAGAGTATTGCACGATCGAATGCTTCGATCCACTTCTATTCCCAATCACAATCCAAGCGGTCGAGGCCTGTAGCGGATGAGGGGGGTCCCTTTAATAAGGTGTCTGGGAGCAAGCGGCGGCAGGGTTAGCAGTGGTTACTATGTTTCTCTCGTGTTTGTTCTGTACGTAAGTTACTGCCTAATGTGCCGTTCAGTATGATGTGATCCGATCCAATCCGATCTGGGTATTTCTGAGTCATGAATCGCGTGATTCAATTGAACGTACGCGACTCAATTTGAACGTACGGTGACTCGACTGACATCGTGGCATGTGCACGCCCATTCACCCTTCTTACTTCCCAAGGTCCTCATCTTGTCTTTGTTATTCCGTTCACTTTCACTCAGTATCCAAAAAAGAATGCTGTATTTAGCGCCAAGATTACAAGTCTACAACACCACATTTTCACTTTGAGTCGTTCGCCCAATGCTTGGTGACAGACCCGCAATCCAACGTCAATGTCATGGACGTAATCTATTTGGTCATTTTGGTCATTTCCCGTGGAGTGCCTGTGGGTAGCGCAAGTCTCGGCCCACAAGCAATACACTGGCCTTCGGGATTTTAGGCCATAAATCCCCCGTTCTCTCGATTCCCCATTTCTCTTGAATCCCCCGTTCTCACTGATCCTTCGTTTTCTCTTCGTGCCATGGCTCCGTGCAAGACAGAACAGCCCCTTGAACCGTCATCAGTAGCTGCACCTGTGGCTGTGGGACGAGCCAATGCCAAGGATGCTTCTCGTTGTTCGAGTGCATGTCCCGTTGGCTCGTCTCTGACTCAACCAAAGGTGACTTTCCTGGGCTCTCTACGTACCTTGAGTCTTGAGACTTACTGGTTAATCCAAGGCAACTACCACCCAACTCGACGCAGTCGCCAATGCCAAAGAATTCGACTTGCAGGGGAAAGACGGTGACGACGAGATATCCGACACATCTGGTCCTTCAAATCCCTTGTCTGAGCTAGAGCCTCAGAACACGGGTTCCCAACAAGCTGACCCCCTCAATGGGCCCGTTGACGTGATTGCAACCCTCGATCTCCTGTACTTCTTCACTGGTATTGAACAACCCACTCAAGGCGGCCCAATAATTTTGAAGCAAGGTCCGCCTCCACCTAAAGTCTGCAAGCTATGCTCGTATGTACAGACTTTCTGATATCCATTCTGCTTTCTTATGACAAACAGCGAGAAATATGGATTCGATAAGTCTATGCTCCCCGGTGTAGCCAGATATATCTACGGGCCAACCACCGCAAACACGAATCTCCGAAGGCATCTCTACCAAGCACATGCTGAGGAGTACGACAAAGCGGTCTTGGAGTATAAATGGACATATAAGCTATCGAGCGAAGTTGGCAATGCATCCACCCACGCTGCTCGAGCATCTCGTAGTTGCAGATGATCAGGTGAGTCCCGACGCTCAGTTAATTCAAGACGGTCCTTGACAACGAGTGGCCCTCCAGTGACAAGGCCAGCTCTCAGCATATTCTGCCATGTAAATATGGTTTGCATCACCCATTCCAGTTCCAAGCGGTCGAGGTCTGTGGCCGAAGAGAAGGCTTTTTATATGGTGTCGGCGAGCAAGCGGCAGGGTTAGCAGTGGTGCAGTGGTATAGCAGTGGCAATGTTGCATCTCTCACGTTTGTACTGTATGTGCGGCGTGCGTTGCCTGTCTGTCCAGTGTGATGTGATCCGATCCGAGTATTCTGAGTCATGAATCTGATTCACATGAACGTACACAATCTAACCGATAACGGTTGACAAGACTGACATCGTGGCATGTGCACGTGCACTCCCTTCGCTGCTTGCGGCTCACCCATTCACTGCCCATCTTACTTCCCAAGGTCCTCATCTCGTCTTAGTTATCCTGTTCACTTGCACTCACTTTGGGTTTAGCGACCGTCAGAACGCCATCAAAGTATCGTTCCCAGGCCCAGCGGTTCGGCGCTTGCACAGTGCACACATTTTGATTTTGAGTCGCTCGCCCAATGCTTGCCGACGGACCCGCAATTCAACGTCAATGTCATGGACGTAATCTATTTGGTTATTTTGGTCATTTTCCATGGAGTGCCCGTGGGTAGCACAAGTCTCGGCCCACAAGCAATGCACTGGCGTCACAAATCCCCTGTTCTCTCGATTCCCCATTTCTCTTGAATCCCCTGTTCATCAGGAAAAGTGTCAGTACTTTTTCTTTGTCTTTTAGTACTTTTTCATGTCTTTTTTGTCTTTTGACTTTTAAAAAAGACAAGAAAGACAAAAAAGTCATGAAAAAAGTACTGAAAGACAAGAAAAAGTACTGACACTTTTCCTGATGTTCTCACTGATCCTTTGGTTTCTCTTCGTGCCATGGCTCCATGCAAGACAAAACAGCCCCTTGAACCGTCATCAGTAGCTGCACCTGTGGCTGTGGGACGAGTCAATGCCAAGGGTGCTTCTCGTCGCCCGAGCACACGTCCCGTTGGCTCGTCTCAGACCCGATCAAAGGTGATTTTTCTGGGCCCTCTATGTACCTTTAGTCTTGAGAGACTCACCAGTTAATCTAGGCAACTACCACCCAACTCAACGCAGTCGTCAGTGCCAAAGAATTCGACTTGCAGGGGATAGACGATGACGACGAGATATCTGACATATCTGGTCCTCCAAATCCCTCGCCTAAGCTAGAGCCTCAGAGAACGAGTCCCCAACAAGCTGACGCCCTCAATAGACCAGTTAAATCAAATGTAGCCCTCAATCTTGTGCACTTCTTAACTGGCATGGGTCGTACTAGAGGCAAGCGTTCTTCGAACGGAGAAACGCCTCCACCTAAAATCTGCAAGCTATGCTCGTACGTACGGACTTTCAAATATCTATTCTGTTTTCTTACAACAAGCAGCGAGATATATGGCACCGATAACTCTACGCTCCCCAATGGTGTAGCTAATTATATCTACGGGCCAAATACCGGAAACACGAATCTTCGACGGCATCTCTGCCAAATACACGCTGAGGAGTACGATGGCGCTGTTTTACAGCACAAGTGGTCATATAAGCTATCGAGCGAATTGGGCGATCCATCTACCCACGATGCTCGCAACAAACGCGACCCCGAGCTCCCATCATTTTCACCAGAGGCGTTCCTGGAGCATCTCGTTCGCTTCGTAGTTGCAGATGATCAGGTGAGTCCCGACGATCTCACATGCTTTCACACTCTCACTAGTCTTCAGTCGATTCGTGTTGTAGAATGCCCCGAGTTTCGACAGATGTGTATGGTTCTTTGCAAGACTCTCGTTGACGCCGACATCCCTCGCCGCGATAAGATGAGGGAAGCAGTCATCAGTGAATGGCGGAATTCATTCGAACGGTTGAAATCGGACCTTTCTGTGGGTATAGTCATTTTGTCTTTCCGCTTTGTCAACTGTCTTCGGTCATAGAAATCCTGCGGGCGGATCAGTTTCACTTCAGACGTCTGGTCAAACGCGAACCTAGAGGCCTACTTAGCGTTGACCGCACACTGGATCTCAAGTGACAAGTCAAGTGGACGCCTCGCACTTAATGCTGCACTTATTGGCTTTCATCGCCTCAAGAAGAAACACACAGGCATCAATATAGCGAAGAATATCCTACACCTACTTGATCGAGCTAATGTTACACTCAAGGTATGTATTTCATATGATATCTATTCGCACGTTTGCCTTACTCTTTGTAGATCGGCCACTTTACGCTCGACAACGCCGAGAACAACGCTGTAGCCATGGAAGAGCTAGAGTCTCTGCTTGCCGAACGTGAGGCGTTCGCCACAGCTGACTTCGATCACCTTAAACATCGCGTCCGGTGTTACGCACACATCATTAACATCTGTTCGTCTCACGTCATTTCATCGATGACGTCTGTTTCAAAGGGGTATCTCTCCGAGCTCAAAGTTGCCATCGATTCAAACCACATAGATTGCGATGACTCCGAGGATGAATTGGATGGTGGTGACATTGATATTGGTGATCACCATATTGACGAGTTGAAGCTGGGTGATTGCTACGATGACCATTCTAACCTTAAGGAATGGGTTGTGGGTATCAAGCGCGATCCCCTCAGGCGTGCTCGCAGAATTATTCGTCTTTTACGCTCTTCGGACCAACGCAGGGAAGGCTTTCGTAAGTTCATCCAAGACGGAAACGAACGACAATGGTTCTCTGAAAAAACTCAGAGTGGCAAACGTCGTATCGTCCAAGTTCCCGAGCTTCAACTTCTGAGGGATGTGAAGACGAGGTGGGATTCGGTTTTTATGATGCTGCGACATCTAAGAGTTCTCCGGCCGGTAAGTTCATCTCAGCGACTGGACGGTGTTACAGTGGAGACTAATCAAATATCTAATGTAGGCTCTCGATCGGTATCTTAACACTGAATTGGTTGACTTCTCCGATTGGAAGCTGTTGGAAATTGATTGGTACATCCTTGAAGGGTTAGAAACTGTCTTGAGCGTGAGTCGTCTATTTAACCCATGGACAGTCACTCATGTGACAACAGGTTCCACACGCGTGTCAACAAAGCATGTCGTCCGAATCCACACCGGTTTTGTCGCGTGCAATATCCAGTTTTGAGATGTTTATGACAGAATGGGAAAAACTCGGGGAACAGCACGAGATGCTCCGGCCCTGGACGGAAATTGGCCTGCGGTGGGCAAAGAAATACTACATTCGAATGGACGATACAGACGCTTATGTCATCACAATGTGTCAGTCTTTGAATCAAGATTTGTCGCTCTAACCTCTGACTTCATTGAACAGTCCTCAACCCTGCTATGCGCCTCTCATGGATCCAAGCTGAATGGGAAGGTCACTATATCCGGCATGCCAAAGATATCATTCTGGCGCTCGTAAGACTACACAATTCAACTCCTCAGTCATCTTTCTCACGACTTGCAGATGCGTCAGTACCGTAGCCAGAAGTCGTCAACGTCTGAAGCTACAACGACGGATTCCCCTGTCCAACCCGATCCAGTGGTTTCTGTGGCTCCAACGCGATTCAAAGTCCAAGATTCTGTATACAAAAAAAAGTCCACACGTAATGTGTCCAGTGTGGATGTTGAATTCCAAAAATATGTTTCGGGTCCAATCTCGTCTGAGGAGACCAACATCCTGCGGTTCTGGGAGGTGAGGTGATTCCTATAATTGAATGGTGTTTTGGTACTACAACTAACTCCCTCAACAGGCTAATAGGTTGGAACTCCCAACACTGTTCTCAATCGCGATGGATTATCTCCCGATCCAGGCAACGTCCGTCCCTTGCGAGCGTGTGTTCTCGTCAGCAAAGGACACGGACACTGCGAAGCGAAACCGAATCAGCCCAATTCTCATGGAGGCCCTTCAAATGCTGAAATATTCACTTAAGAAAGAACGCCTCAACTTCATGAACGGATGGTCAATATCGGAAGCTGCCATGAGTATGTCGGTGCCAACTGGCGAGCTTAGCTCTCTCTTTGTGGATGATCCTGTTGTTTCGTTTGACAATTTGTTGAATGACCTTATTAACTACGATGATTGCGAGTCTTAACCCCAGCTTTTTTACGTCACTGCAATGAGAATATATTTTCCTTGGCCACGTTACTGTCTGTACTGACAGAGATGATCGCACAGCAGTTGCGTGCGATATTGTTGGTGTTTATTTGACATCGGAGTTCGCAATTTAGTGAACCCATCAGGAAAACGTCAAATTACTTATTTTGTCTTAACCGCATCTTAACTTGTCTTAAGTGGCAAATTAAGTAAATTTAAGTAAAATTTGATTAAGACAGTCATTACTTAATTTCAGTAGAGTCGATTTCTGAAACCTCACTTAATGCACTTAAATTAAGTATATTAAGACACTAAGTCACTTTCAGGGAATTAAGATTTTCGTGAAAATAATATATTTCAACATCTAACTAGGTAAACAAATAAGGTAACTAAGCACCTAAGGATGTTTAAGGCACAAAATGGGACATCAAATGTTGCAAACTGTTCGTATACCCGTATGGAGGAAGATAGGACGGAGCGCGTGGGTGGGAAATCACCTTCAAACAATGAATGCGATAACTCTTCCTCGTCGGAAGGAGATGAAGCACCTGAAGCAAGGATAAGGTAGCGTGCCGAGTTGGCCTCGCGGTCGCGTAGATTGAGCTTATAGTTGTCATAGGCCCATAGTGACGAGGAGAACGAAGGCGAGCGGGGCGATGTATGTTATAAGGAAACCTACCGAGGATGTAGGAAAGGGGGGATAAGGATGTCAGATTGACTCAAAAAAAGCGACAATATTATGAAGAGAATGAGAGCGCACCAGTTCTGAAGGCAGGAATGAATTGGGATAGGGCGACGAGGAGGAAATAGAGGTTGAAGAAAAACTTGAGCTGTTCGTAAAGCGCTTGCCACATCCGAGGAACAAAAATGCTTATCCGCCACGCCAGATAAGCCCGACTCGGGAAGATGGCCAGTCGCGTGCACCACGGCGCGGCCTCGGCGAGTAAAAAGTTGAAAATCACACTGTACTGTATGCCATGTGAAACTTTTTAGACAATGGGACCTGTAATGGTTGTTGTCAGCAAGGCGTGCGCTGACCGAAAAGGTTATAAGCACGAGGCCGCGTCGAGGCGCAATGGGCACTCCAATGGTATGTTGATGCATTCTTTGGTCGTGTTACCATACGGCGGGATGTGTCATTGTCAGCCATGTTTGGTGGGGCCTGCATGGCCGTAGGATCATCTTTTCTTTCTGGCTCGTCTGGTTTGAGACCATCCTGCTTCGAGGTTGGTCCGTGTCCCTCCTCGGTAACGGTCTCGTCCACATCCATCCTAGGCTCAGACGGGGAAAGCTCGGGGACGGTGTTTTCGTTTTTCTCGGTATTATGGACAGGACTAGGACCGGTGTGATCCTCTGCTTTGGCTGCCTCTCGCTCCACCTGCTTGCGAGCCTCCTCTTCAGACACTCGCCGCCGAAGTTCCTGAACCTCGTTAATTGAGGTATCGCGCTCGTCAAGGAAAGCACTCCACTCCTTCTCAGCAGTTTCAGCCACCTTGAAGATCAGACTCTGTCAGTATCATGGTGACATAGCGATAAGACAACGATCACCTCTGCTTTTCTCTTAGCGATGAAAGCCTCTTGAGAAGGGGTCAAGACCGCTGGAAGGTAATAGAGCGGTGGAGGATGTGATCGCGATGGTTCAAGGGTCCATTTGTGCGAAGGCGGAGGGCTTGAGTCGTCAGAAGGAATCACATCTGATGTGAGCAAGAAATCGGCAAGAACTGGTAGCCTCGAGCGACGTAGTCGATGCTAGCAAGAACCCAAGAAGTCTTAACTTCCAACGTCAAGACTTAAGCAGAAAAGACTCACGATAGTGTTCTTCAATTGGATCTCCTCCTCCTTTCGGTTTGCAGTATGCTTGTCTTTCTTCGCCTCTTCGGCTCTCCTGACAGAGTCAGTTTCTTTTCAGAGTCTATCCTGTAGCCTTTTATCAATCAAATGTCGTTTCTTGGCCTGAAACAAGGTCAGAATTGGTGCAGTTGCGGAAGCAGATAGCGGTGGATGTGCTGGGTATATGAGAAGTCGCTCAGCGGTATTGAAGTTGATGTGTGAGTGTGACATGTCACAAATTGAACCGTGGAACTTTGGACTTAGCGGAATTTCCTCAAAGTGAGCCGCACAGCTCACAACAGATCCAACGTCTTCGTTTCTTGGTGAACCGTCCCACATTGGACTGTCATGCGACCCTCTTTCCCTCGACCGTCTACACCTCCGTCATCTGACTGCATCTGACAAACTCATGGATTCACCAAGGTCCAAGGACACCCCCTTCGTCATATTTTGTTCTTGGTGTCCATGGTGCAACTATGAACGAACTCGAAGACGACATCCCCCCTACACCACACCCAACGCCAAGCACATCCCCATCGATCTCACCCATCTTTGGCACGAAGGAAGGGGCTCGCGTTCCCTTTTCCGCCTCTGGCAAAGGGAAGATCGATGTTGAGGGCTGCGCACAAATATCCAAGGGAGAGTGTGCGCTCGTTTGCCAGGACGTCGCGCCTCCAGCGGAGGGCGTGACCAAGCTTATCGTTCTCGACACGCTTGTGTGGACAGCGAGTGGAAGCTCGAGTTTGCGCGCTGGCGTGCACCGTCTCGTCGCACAGTCCACGCCAGCGTCTCAATTGTCGAGCCATTGGCCTCTGTGGCATCGCACACATCGTCGCGCCTCCACTTGTCACCTGCACAAATTCACGCCCACAGTCCATCACTCTCGACCTCCTGCCGTCTCCACCATCACACCGCCAGTCTCCCCGGCATACCATGAATGCTGCGTCTCCGCTGACCTTGGAGCGACCTCTATCGATACACGCGGTGTAACACGAAACCCACGGTGTCACTGATACCCATGGGTAAGCGCAACCAATATTACTATCAAGAAAGAGCCTCCTGAGATCGATTTATCTCGCCTTCCTCCTCCATCGCCCACAGATGACCCCCTTCTGCTCCATGGTCGCGTGCGACGTCCACGGCCGTCGGTCCCAACAAATGCGCACGAAACCCTGCTGCTCAAGAGTACACCTCCCCTTTGGGAAAACAGCTGTCTCCACTCAATCTCTGCGCATTTGATGTCTCCCTTCCAGGCATACCCTCTGATGTGGATGATAACAAAGATATCGACTCCCTCAAACAACCAGTGTTCAACTTGGCGGCAAATGGTGAAGATTCGTGGAGTTTGTCTGATGGCAGCAGCTCGGAACAGTGAGTCACAACGATAATAGAAGTTGGTGTAGAACTGACCACATACGCCCACCTTTCCCTCTGTTCGTTTGTCCTCGCGCTCATCTTTGCTCCCCTGCGCCCGCTCTTACTTTTGTTTGTGCGCCACCAGTCACCACAACTGTGGCGCAAGCACCCATCTGGCTCATCAAGCTTCAACGCCTGCAATGCGCTCGACTTCCTCACGACCGAACATCCCAAAGTGATGTCCACCCTCCCCATCAGCTCAAGCAGCACCCATGGCTATGGTTCAAACACCGTCTCTGTGCCTCTCGTCCGTCGACACGTTACAAGATGCCTCAAGGCCGCCAGGCAGGAGTGCGACAAAGAGCTACAACGTGTCACAAACGCCATCACTTCCTTCTTTGAAGAGAAACTCCACGAGGGTGAGCTGAGCTCGAGCTACGAAACCGGGTGTGTGACCGTGATTAACAATCTCCTGATCCCAAGTTCTTCGTGACGCATTTGTCCTTCAGCAGGGAGCAGAGAGCTGAAATCTGCTTCTGCGTTTTTCTTGGACGAATGCTAGCTCAGATGGTGGCTACGAGGCCGAGCCAGAGGGAAATCACAGTCGACAATGTGCATCCCTTGACGCCAACCCTCGCAGCCCACCCACTCTGACACATTCTTCCTCCTCCCCTGGACTCCATGTAGCCTCCCTAGCTTCCTCAAGTCCGGGTGTCATCCGTAGACAGGCAACCATTTCCTGGGATAAGAAACCAGCTCCTTCACCCCCCTCCGCTCCTAACTCTGCAGTCAGGTCTTTTCAAGCAGGAGAAGGGACTACCAGTCCACGTAAACAGAGCAGTGCTACGAATACTTCCCGGTCATCTAATGGCGTTGCTTATCGTCGTCTATTGCGTTCCATTCACATTCCTATACATCCCACACGCTCTGGCCATAGTTCTCATTCCACTCGCTCCCGCTCGCCCCTTCCTCCGAACAACCATTCTAGTTTCTCCAAGTCCCTTTCCAATCCTGCTTCATCAAGCAACCGTCGCTCTTCCCATATCCTTATTGACAACCCCGTTGATCCTATCATGAACAAAGAGCGTCGAGGGCCATCATACAGTGGGTGCAAACCATTGGCAAGATGCGGGACAACCACCCGGATTGGCATGGCCGCAATTGGTACATGCAGGTGCTCCTTACGGTTGCCAGCCTCAGCTGTGTTGTCCGACCTCGACCTCGCCTCCACACTCACCGCCCAGCGTTGGGCGACCTGTCAGCTCTGTGCACAGCGACAGATTGGGGACTGGAGGATCAGAGAAGGAAACAGATACAGAAGGCAAAGCAAAGAAATGGAAGGTCGTTGTGCCACTCATACCACTCGTTAAAGGCCCATGTTAATTACCTTTAGTTTGCTTAATTTTACTTACAGCATAGTAAGTGTCTTAATTACTTGATTGCCTTAAAATCACTTTGACATTAAAAATGATAAGTCAATCTAAGAGTACTTAGTTCTCTTAATCATCTTAATGCAGACTTAAGAAACCTAAGTGCACCTAAGCAGAGTTAAGTAAATTACCCTTTTCCTGATGCCGACGCATCCCCCAAGTTGACTTTACCCATCATTTCTCTCTCTTAACGTTGATGACGACTACGCGCCTTCAAAATCCACGACATACCTCGGAGAAGCGATTCTCTCCCTCGAAGTCAGATATTGTGCGTGTTGGTGGCCGGTACAGAGCATGTAACCTACTCGGTACTGGGGGATCTGGTGAGCTCGACTCTGACTCGAGTTTGACACACTTTCCTGAGTTCGTTAGGGAGTGTCTATCTAGGAAAAGACATTGCGACGGGGGGTGATGTTGCTGTGAAGATAGGGCACCCATGTGGCTTACCTTCAAGGCTCAGTCATGAACACAACGTGTATACAACTATCGCCGGTGGCAGAGGAATCCCTCGAGTACTCTGGTACGGCAAGGAAAGTATATATGAAGTTATTGTCCTCGATCATCTCGGAACTTCACTGGGCGACCTGATCGATCAGCTTGAGTTTGACCACAGGAAGACATTCTCATACGCCACCCAAATGGTACGTTATATAAAACAAACAATCATACTAAACCTAAATACACCCTCACATGCAGCTCTTAGCAGTCCAGTCACTTCATGATCGACACTACATCCATCGTGACATTAAACCTGGGAATTTCATGATTCGTGCTGATAACCTTCCTCCTACCCTCTTTCTCATCGATTTCGGCTTGGCACGATTGTTCCGTAATCCCGCAACTTATTTACATATCCCTTTCACAACGAATCATTCGATCGTTGGTACCCTTCCGTTCGCATCCATCAGTGGCCAGCAAGGCAATGTCCAGTCACGTCGTGATGACCTAGAGTCTCTCGCCCATACCATCATTTATTCAGCACTCGGCGAGTTGCCTTGGACCAGCAATTCCGCAGGCAACAACGAGGAGGTAGTCCTCTGTAAGAAAACATCGATCACAGTGGAAGAGCTGTGCGAAGGCTTACCCGCTCCCTTCTGCAAATTCGTCACCTATGTCCGTTCTCTTGGCTTTGACAAGAAACTGGACTATCAGTTCCTTCATTCCATCCTCTTACAGTGCTCGGAAACCGTGACTGATCAGCCCATCAAAGCACCACCCCATGTCAGCGTGGACCGTGCACCTATCTTCACTAGTCGGGTGTAAGTGACCTCGCCCTCTATGAATAGCGGCACTAACTAGATTTATTTAGCCTTCGCTCTTCGACTCGCGCGATTGCTAAACCGTCTCGGTACATACATCAAACACCCGCTCGGGCCACTCGTACAAGGTCCTGGAAGTAGCATGTTTTCGTAGTTTGAGACGTTGGGCTTTGAGGTACATGTAGGCGATGATGTATCACGCGTCGATTTTGTTGTAGAGCTGTAGTTTGATGTATGGGAACTAAGATTTGACTACAATTTTCGCAATCTGGATTGGGAGCTGAGCCGCACTCTAGCCGGAGAAACACCGGCTATTTTGGCGGCGCGGCTAAGTGGCATGGGTGCCCACGGCGCAGCTCGGCTAACAAGCTGACTGCCCGGCTAATTGTGGCTCGGCTAACGGCTCAGCTTGGCTCTTGTAGCCGCCGAAACACTAGGAAGACGTGGGAGCTTTTCCGAGAAAATTTATATTATCGACAGAGACAATGAAGAACTTCGCGTGTCCGGAGCTATCGGTATCGACGCCGCCTAAAAAACCTTCGAAAGCAATGTATGTGTTATCGGACGGAACAGGCTTCTTATTTTTGTACTTTGCCGCGTTGAAAACGCCTCGCACAGGAAGCACAGAGCGAGATTTGTTGCTTTTGTAATGCGACGTGTACTGAGCCGCATTCACGTAGAATACACCTTCTGTTTTATTGCAGTTGACAGCGGCTCCGGAGACGTTAATAAATGGCTGTTGGCGCGGGTCATCAATGGTAGTCGAAAGAAGCTACATAGAGAGAACGTAAGCCAATGCCAGACACAAATGAAAGAGGCGGATGTGAACGATATCACCAGCGACGTGAAAGACATCGTTGCCGTTGTCGGAAGGTGTTATACCTAGACTATCTGCAATGTGCGACTCGTCCTCGCTTTGCGAATCGTGTGGTCGTTTGTCACCAACAATTGGATCTTCAACAGTGTTCGCTTTCTCTGTGTGATCGAAGACTTCGTGGTTCGCGACCTGAGAGATTTAAGCGACGTCGAAGGAAGGTGAACATAATTACCGTACGTGGATCCACGCAAAGTACGTGCCAATTTCAGGAAACATTGCGTTATATGTGTTGTAATAGCGGAACACGCCTGTTAGAGTTTGCTCAGGAGCAAGCCACATTTGTCCATTGAAGCAGATAGTGGAAGGTAAGCCTTCAACAGTACCCACGTTCTCCAGCACAACAACGCCTGATAAAGTTGCGGACATTACGGATAACGGTGAAAGTTGTAAGAAAGGAGAAAAGCAGTGACACAGTGTTCAGAGTGTTCGCAAAGGCCTAAGTGAGCGCGGAATAGGGGGTTGGGAGAATACGTTCTAAAGGGGAGGTCAAGGGGACGTTTGTCGACGGCAAGAAACAAAAAAGGAGTACGCATTTGATAACCCCGTGTTTTTTTCAATCTTTAGGGGTTGCGGGACGAATAGCCTTAAAAGAATCGCACAAGGTAAACGATCGCACAGCGGATGACGGATGTAAGTGGAGACACGATGAAACGGTAAGAAGTAGGATAAGATTGCGATGAGGAATCAGGCGTGGTAGTTTGAGCCAAGTTTGGGGAAATGCGAATGATTTGCATTCGAAGACGTTTTAGATAGTACGGCGAAAGGAAGACATTTTAGATAGGACGGCGAAAGAGAGGTTTAAAATGTAGAAGAGAGGCGAAAAAATAAGAGAAAAGAAAAAGGAAGAAGAGACTGGTATAGTACAGACGTAAAAAGGTCGTGCCTCCCACATGACAGTCGTAAAGAGATATAGCAAGGATGGAAGTTCTTTGAGGAACTGGGCGACGTAAACATTGGAATGACAGAGTTGTTTAGTGCAAAAGGTATGTGAGGGTGAGTAAGCAAAAGTATGGACATTACAGGAGACTGTCGGAACGTACCCGTACAAAAGACAACACGCTGTTCTGTGCAAAAAATATGTGACGGTGAGTAAGTGAAAATATGGACGTTACAGGACACAGTCCTTTCGTACCCATACAAAATGTAAGTTATCGTCACATAAAAGGAGGTAACGTGCTAACCACATTTTTTGCGATCCACTGTTCCGTTCTCGATGATTACGCGAGAGTGAAAAGAGAGAACATGAGCGTGCATAGGATCAACACCGATGACTTTCGTGTAAGAAAAGAAAAGGGCTGAACGTACCATGTGAGGGGAAAGAAGTAGGGTTGCCGAAGTCCGGTTCAGTCCGGTTCTTCAGGTATTTTGCTGAACCTTGAACTGAACTTTAGGTTCGGTTCAGGGAATCTCTTGAACCTTGAACCGGACCATCGGTTCAGGTTCGGGATGGTCCAGTTCAGGTTCAGCAAGGGTTCGGACCGAAGTTACTCAAGTATTTCCTTTTTTTTTTTTAGGATGAACTCTTGCTCATCGCAGCTCAGCCTACCACGCGTCATGTGTGTACCTTCTCACTCTGCCAGCACTGCAACGTGTATACTGACGATTCTGCAGATCATATCATGATATCATCCATCAACTCTTTGCCCGAGTCTCGGAGATCCTCGCTCAAGTACACTGGCAGGAGTGTTGATCGGAGCCAAACAATGCGGGCATGCACCCCAAGTGCGTCGACACTGCGCCCCGAGTGCACCTCATCCATGATGACCGTGTCCTTCCACGTCATACGCTCAAAATTGGGCATGTATATTTGTGCAAGCGCAGCGTGCGCAACCACCCCGCGACGTTGTTCAACACCACTGGATCAAAGTCATTCTCGTCCTTCAAGTTCTTCGTTCTACTTCCTAATGAGCCTTTGCTACTCCCAGCACCAGAGTGTCCACCGGAGTGCCCTGGACCGTTGTGTGGCCCCGATCCACCAATGCCGCCCTGCAGACCGCCAAAGTTGTCCAGGCCCGTGCCAAGTTGGCACGCTGCGATGATAGTACTGTCGTCGCAGCTACTACTATAGTCCCAGACATTACCAAAACATCTGTTTATGAGTGACATTGAAAGCTACATAGACTACTACTTACTTAGAGCTCCAAACTGAGGTGATCACCGACAGAATCCGCCTCCAAACAATCGAAGATAGAGTCAAGATGCCCAGTTGCATCGTCCACAGCTGCAATGTGTCCATTGCGATAGGAGCTTTTTAAAAGCTGCAACGCTTTGAAGGAGGCAACCGAAAGACGGTTACGACTTGGGGTTCCTGTGATCCCACCTCCCGAGAATGCTCGCTCAGAAGGCGTTGCCGACCCCTGAATAGCCAAGTAGTCCCTAGCCATCCGAGAAAGGGTTGGGTATTCTACAGCTTGGTGCTGTCGGGCATGAATCAGCAGGTGTTCGACTTCGAGCCATCAAAATTGACATACCCCCCAATGGCTAACTACGTTCACAACACCTTCTGCAAGAGGACTCTCGAGATATCTTCTCAACTCATCCCAAGGATCAAATCTCCCCTGCTCCACTTCCTGGCGGGAACAAACTGCATCACGCATCCATGCATATCCATACTGACCTTGAGATTTTGCAGAGCCTGAATTTTGTTAACCCGGAGGCTTGAGAAGCAGGAACGTCAGCTTACTAGATGTGTGCTGTGTGCCCGGTGTGCCCGGTTTTGCAACTGATGCAACAGCAGGGGCGACATAATAAGCATCAAACTATCAGTAAAATCATAAAATGAGCACGCTGTATGATACCAAAATGTGGCAAAGTCAGCTTACAACTTCTTCGAGACGCTGGATGCCAGCCCTATAAAACTTCCGCTGCCATTTCTCTTCAGCGTACGCAGTCTTAATGGTTGGGTCTAGAGCTTGCAATGACAGCAATAAGGATCAATTACATCCGGAAGAAAAGAATAACATACCAAGACAAATAAAGTAAGCGTCTGTGTCGTTTACTTTACGATACCATTTGTTGATGTTCTCCAGGCCCTTTTGTATCGCATGTTCGACCTCAGAAAATCTCGGAAGTTCAGCCATATTTTCCCACGATTGGAGGAGGAACTCGAGAACAGGGATTGTGCGCCATACTGTAGGCTCACGAGCACTCGAGAATGTTTGTTTGGCTGTTGCAGGTTCCTATAACGAAAGGGTTAAGCTGGGTATCTCACAATATGTACAGTATTCGATAGATACCCGGAGAACTTCATGCATCAGTTCCATTGTGGCCCAGTCCTGCTTTCGAAGTCGAAAGTCTGAGTACAACTTTCCGTTCAAGTTTGGCACCTCATCACTATCATCTGCAAGCTGGACGAAGTGATTGACTCCCTAATCGCATCGCATCAGAGATGGTAATCAACGCATTGACTGAGAACCGTCGAACCTTCTTCAAAATTAGAAGCCGGTCCAGAAACGCGTACAGAGAAGCCCAGCGAGTACGAATCCAGAGGAGAGGCTGCAGAATGGGTACGTCAACCTGCTGGCACGACTTCTTAAAAAATGCCCGAGCCTAAGGAGAAGCACGAATCTGAATGAGTAGTATACAGTGTGAACGTCTGTGAGGATGATAGCAACCATGTCAAACATACCTGCTTTACGAGCAGAAGAGCTTTTCCAACAGAGTCAGCGGCATCCACTTCCACTTCCAGCGCCTCTTCTTCCTCTCCATCATCGCCTTCATTTTCCTCATCGTCATCATCATCGTCATCGAAACTGAAATCAGTGAGATATGCACCGGAATCGTCGTTGCTTGTGACCTGGGGAGTTTTCTTCGTCTTTTTGAGGATTTTTCGTGCAGATGACTCAGTGGGCGCGACAGCCTGTACAAAAGTCTTAGCTGAGAGATCCACAGAATGTTCCATGCATCTGTAAAAGCGATTAGAGGGTGCTTTGGTTAAAGAAGTCTTAATGTAGATGTACCGTATATAACGCTGCTTGGCATCAAACGACGGATCAAGAAGTCGTGTGTTGAACTCTCGCAGAGCGACTCCGTTGTTCGACGCATTGTCAGCAGTAAACCAGCCCACCTGAAGTAGCAGCGTCAGGCAAGAAAGACTTAACGGAGATTGATGCGTACTTTATTGCGCAGGTCATAGCGATCAACCGTACGGATAAGGACATTTGCCATATTAGCACCTGAGTGGTTACCCTCGAAATGCGTGAACGCTAGCTGCTCCGACTTGAGCTCCCAGTCATGGGGTCGATCCTTAGGTGCAGCAATGTAGTGACCTGTTACAGAAAGATATGGATCCTGTGCATCGGAGGTCCAGGTATCGAAGGTGAATGAAACCTTGCCCTCAATGTTTTCCAAAGCGTTGCGCACATTCGCTTCTGCAGCATAAGCCCGGAGAAGAATTTCCTGGTGAATCTTGGTTCGGTGAGGGATGTCGCTCTCAGAAAGCGAAGGTCGCGTGAACATCAGTAATCGGCGAAAAGAACCCTTGTCAACCAAATGAAATGACTGAAATAAACTGATCAGATTGGTATAATAACAGCACATGAATAATGACCTCATCCTCCTCGATGATAAGCTCAATAATATAATCAAGAAGGCCAGCTGTTGAGAACGTAGGAGGGCGAGGTTGCCGGGCAATAACCCCATCTAGGCTTCCTTGAATCAGCCTGAGGGAATATATTGATCTAAAATCGCTGAGTAGACGGGCGTGAATGAATTACCCATCAGCGGTCGTGACACTAGCCGACTTGGAAAGAGCTCGATGGTTGGTGACAATGTTTAGCTTATTGCACCACGTCGTGTATAAAATTATGTGGTCAGGGTTTCTATGGAGCTTAGATTAGTGATGTATATAAGATGTGATCATTACATACCTCGCAATATGAGTGCGCAAAGTCGAGACGCTTCCAGTAAGGAAGCAATTTTTCTTGAGAACTCCTGCTGATCTACGAAGTGTAGTTAGATATTGATAACGCTCAATACGATAGGCAACTTACTCGCATACTGTGCACCAGTTCCCCTCCTCTATCTTGCCCGTGTCAGGGTTTGTCCTTGCGTCAACTTTGAAGATTGTTCGGATGTCGGCTGTGCGCATAATCTTATTGGGCTTGCCAAGGAACTGCACACACAGTAAACATCATTGAACGTACTCACTATGTGCTTGAACAAGGAACTTTAGACGTACCTGTTGATCAGCATCCCCCATGGCCTTGGTGGTTTGATACGCGTCTTCGACAAGCTCAACATCAGTGCTATCTCCGCCGCCTTCCTCTTCAGTAGTGACACTTGTCCCAATGTCGTCCATCTCGTTGTCATGCTCGCTTTCATTGTTGCTGTCAGTGAGTTTGGCCCGACATGCAGCGCGCCGAGACCCTTTGGCAGATGCCGTCACTGTGCCTGATCGCTTGTGTGTCGCTGTGGAACCCAAACCCTCCAGATTGTTGGGGTCGGTGATATGGGCTGAAGGGCGAATGACGCGAACGGAACGGCGAGACCCAGCAACTACCTTGCTTGGAGCTGATCCATCTTGAAAGAAGGGGTGCACCTGGATGGATGAGGTTGCAGACTCGGAGTTAGTAGGATTAGGGAGGGGGGTGTCGTCGTCAGGATCATTGTAGAAGATAATAGCAGAGGCATCGAGGAGACTTCCATCTGCTGCAACTGCACGCTGATCAGAGGTTTCCATGAGAAGAGTGAAGGGGCCACCGGAGTAAAAGCGATGTAGCTACGATAGCGCTGCAAGGGCGCCGAGAAGGGTGAGTCGTCCAAGAAAATGAGGAAATGGGAGTTTCACCGACGTTGGTGCCGAGTGACTCTGAGCAAGGAAAACAAGATGAGAGTCGCACATGTGGAAGTGAGAGGGGAAAGAGAAGAAACATACACTGGATTCCACTGCCCTTCCTCAATGAGTGAGGGTGGCCTAAATACGGGTTCTGTCCCTACTGAGTACTAAGTGCCTGCATCGACAAGCGTGAAGACTGAGACATGTTGACGCTGCACCAGATGTAGTAGGAAAAAGTCAGTAACTATGAGACGAGGCTAAAAGATCGAATATGATAGTATGTGAGTGTCACACCGATGCGGCTTAGGTTGGTCATCGCTGTCCAGAGTTGGAAAGGGGAGAATGAAGCCGGGGAGATGGGTCTGAAATTGAGAGGCTGTGAAGGCGGGAGGGTCTTTGATTTGTTCGCAGTTGTCTTGCACCGGAGGTTGAGGGGATGGGCGAGTCGGGCGACGATCGTGAAGTGATCGCGATGATAAAAAGTGGCTGCTTTTGGAGCGCCCAGGACTGTGCCTCCGATGCACACCTTCAATTACAGCAAATCTGAAAATAAAACTTCCTTTCATCTTTCTATTATGAGCATGAAGGCCAGTGAAACTGTGTATTTTTCGTCGGATGAGAAGAGAAAAGTTCAGGTTCGAACCGGGTTCAAGGCGGTTCTGCCTTCCTTGAACGCGGAACTGGACTTGTGGTCCGGTTCGGCACAGCCATCGAACCTTGAACTGAACTTTGGTCAGGTTCGAAAAAGTTCAGGTTCGAACTTCGGTTCAGAACTGAACTGCGGCAACCCTAGAAAGAAGGGCTGAACGTACCATGTGAGGGGAAAGAAGGGTTGAACGTACCATGTGAGGGGGAAAAAAGAGAGAGAGAAACATGCTGCCGGATTCCCTGCCTCCCCTATTTAAGAGCAGGCGGATGCAGGTTCAATTAGAAATTCGTTCAATTAGAAATTCGTTCAATTAGAAATTTGTAAAAAGAAGAAAAGGAGTGGAGAGATAAGAAACATGACAGGGGCTTACGTGGAAGTAGGTCATGATCAGTTCCCAAACAAAAGATTAACATCGGGTGCTGGAGAGAACGAAGGTGGCGTCTGATTTTTCAATTACACGCTCAACGGCCGATAGAAAAATGTCATGTCCGACAGTCCGATTTTACAATTACACTCAAAACGGCCGAAGCACAAAAAAAGAGAAAAAACGTAAGTTATCGTCACATAAAAGGAGATAACGTGCTAACCACGTTTTTTGCCATTTTTGCCATTTATGCAATTAGTAGCTTTATATTATAGTAGATTGATGGGTGATGCCGCATTTGGACTAGAGCCACACGGAACAAAACAACGTTGACCCGTGCCAACTCCCGGCCCGTACCTCCCGCACCCCAGTGGCGACGTCTACCCACAACCTCAGGCGAGAGCATGGCTCTCAGGCTCCCAGTTACTAACCCCGTCGTACTCTCCCACTCCTTGCTGCACAGAGAACATTTGTTTTTCAATTGTTTGTAAGTCATCATGAAGTCCCATTGAGGTCACCGTTAACTTGAAATGAGGTGGTGGTGTCGCCGTAGGATCACATCGTGAACTTCAATCACACCTTTCAAGCCGCGGAATTACTCCAGGTCTCGCGCCTCATCTCCTCTGCATGGTCAGTTAAAGGTAGCGGAGGCAGGCGAGGTGGCGCATCTGGATGCGTGCGCGCTGCACGCTCGGTCGCCGTGAGGTCATATTGCGTTTCGGTCGCTAAAACGAGCGCAGATGAAGCGTGAATTAGACATAATACAGAGACAGAAATGGATGATGACGACGTACGTAGTGGTACCGGTCCATGCTGTTGGCATTGCGAAGGCACGACCGTGAGCCTCGTGGACATCATCTCAAGTACAGAGGCGGACAACCCCCTTGTTCGCGCCGCGCATCCAGAGCTGACGATGCTTGTGCTCTCTTCTTCCAGCACGGCAGGGTTACTCGGCTGTGCCGCCTTCCGGAGTGATTCGAGGGGATGTTGAGAGACTGGGCTGAGGGCCACCCGACCCGGTCGCAAGTTGATGTTGAAACTTTGATATTGACAAGTGTGTGGACAAGAGGGAGAGGTAGAGCGGCAGTGTGAGCAGCAGTGACAGTACTAGTGGGCAATTGGATTCATCATTCAGGCAGTAGATGCAAATGCGGACGATGACTGCCTTATCGAGCACCCGAGTACACTCAATCTGGCGTTACCGTGGTTGCCACCACAGCACGAGGACACAAAACTAATTCTTTATTCCATCTCCTGAAGCGGCCCATGAAACAAACTTCGACAACCCTGAAAGATCTCGGGCCTGTTCTAACAAACCCTCTCCTTGAATCGTAGCCTATGTGTCGTCCTGTGGTACGCCAGAGGATGCGAACACCCATGTCCCACTAGCCCCAGTCCGTTCGATTGTAGCGATGAAGAACGCCCAAAGCTTTACATACAGGCTTATATTCGGGCCAATAAGCACCCTGACATTCCTGGTACTCATAAGGATGTTTTCATGCTATTGCAAAGTCGAGAAAATAGAGATACGCACCCTAGAACAATATCGGCTATGGCATTTTGCACAACCTAATCGGCTAACATTCCCGCAAGACAGACACCTACGAAGATCTCCCGCATCGCTGCGTCTTCTGAGGCTGTCGTTGAGCTCCCAGAACTTAGCCAATGAGACAGGAAGCAGCTGAACGAGGATGGCCATTATAAGTCAGACAAGAAACAATTTGAGAAGCGCACCTCCACTGTACTGATATCATCCACACTATAGTAGAACTGGTTGTTCGCTCCAGGCAGTGGCTCTACATCCAGAATACACATAGTATAACCGCGCTTGTAGTCGACACTATCGAGAATTGGATTTGAGGTATTGATCACGACATTAAACCATTTACCCGTGATGTCAACCGTCGAATATGTCAGTCTGGAAGAAGCGAGGGGGCCCATTATCTTTTCGTAGAATGAAAATCCATGTTACCACAAAGTACAGCGTTTGAAACTGCGGACAGCAGACCTACCTCAAGAAGCATAACCCAGCTCTCGCCTTCTTCCGTGTTAGGTGGTCTAAGAGGAATGTTGTCGCCATCTGGAAAAGCGAAGATGTCGTTCAGATCCAGAGCGAATTTCTTTCTCGATCCTGCAGCCATTCTTGTTTGGTAACGGATGAGTGTCGAGATGAGTCGGCGCTAATATTGAAGCGATAATGGGGTTTTTTGCCCTCAGGGAGACGCTGATGGGCGTCTGAGGTAAAGGAGGATCGCGGATCATGTGCCCCCTATCGGAATCAGCCGAGCGGTCAGTTACACGACACGTGCTCCAACAAGTATTTTTCGGTGATCCGATTATCCTCCTCTTTGACGTCATTCAAATACGAGTCGTTGTTTAAATCTTCCAGGGCTGTAGTTGGAATCAACATGGTGATGGCAATACACCATGCCCCAACTCACCATCACCGCGGCGTGTGGAAATGCTCTGTTGAATGAAGTGCTGGTATCCCGTGTCGCCCGCTGGCCGGGGCCGGGTTTTGAGCAAAATCACTCATCTGCTTACTATGTTGGTGCTCAGCGCTGAGCTGCCATTGATACCGTATGATACAGCACCGTCGACAGTAAAGTCTGAACTCAGAAAGCCAACCCAGCGCCGCCTACTAAGTTGGAGGCAATCGCGTACAATCTCAGTGTGCGTCTCCCCTCTTTTCTCTTGATTCCCTCACTTCATGCTTGTTGCCGCCTTCCTTCCTACGTTCTGCTTCTCGGCGATCCGACATTGACTCCTTGCAATTACTGTCCACAGTACTATGCACAAGGTGAAGTCTCGGACGACGAATATGAGACTTGAGCCCAAGTCCTTTACTCCGGATGATTCCAATGTGCACTGTAATATCTCATTATCACCCTATTCGACGCCAACCCCTTCACCTACTACTGCATCCCACCCAGCAAGCGAGGTTCTTAGCAAAGATCCTCACACGGCGCCCAGTACGACATCGTAGCACCCCTTTCGACATGTCGCCGAGCCCCCAATTCCAGTCGACTTTGACCTTGCACCAATCGAGCAATGTGACCCCGGCCGAGGGAGAAGAAGGAAGAAAATACCTGGGCTGTGGCATTGGCAGAAGAGCGGCGTCTTCGAGCTTGAGGCTGACAACGCAGGTGCGAATGATCATCTCGAGTGCAACTCACCATCCTGGGTTGTGATAGCTCTCGTTCAATGACCATGTTGGCAGTTCTGCCATCGAGATCTTAGAGCCAGCTGAAAGTGGCCCGAAAAAGGACCCTGACACAGGGCTGTATCCTGAGGACGGGCGCGCTACTATGGCCGATCTCGCAACGTTGCCTCAGTCTCACATCCCCGCGTGTGCTCATAATATTCGTCATCGCCGCCAGCATTATTCCGCTATACGGCACCATCGGGCTGTTTGCCCCACGTGGTGCACGATGGAGCCTACGAGTGCCAGCAGAGATGTTCGCGTTTGCTGTATATTTCGGTGGGTTGTATGGCGCGTTACAGAGCTACGCGCGGGCTTTATATGCAAAGATCATTCTTCCTGGAGAGGAGGCACGATGGTACGGCCTGCGATAAGGTATGTGTGCCTTCCCGTCGGCAAGACAGAATTGAACCATACATTGGTCGGGGGTTCGCAACAGTCTTCGTCTTTTTTTGGGCCTCTCGTCGTCAGCCTCGTGGCAGATTTGATTGGTAACATCCGATATGCGTTCTTGCTTCTCCTGTTCATGTTTTGGGAGGCGCTCCCGGTGCTTGCTGGGGTTGACGTCAAACGTGGGCGGGCTGATGCACGCGCGTGGTCATCATCACATGGGAATGACAGAGACGAGGTGGAAGTGGACGATGCTGTTAACCAGGATCGGTAGACGAGAATGATCAGTTCTGTTTGTTCCCGCGATGTTCTGGCCCTGTCGCGTTGTGATGTTCTATAACTGTCAAGAAAGTAGATAAGACACATCTGACACTGGGGTTCGTTCTCGCTTCGTAGTCATACATCGAATCACAGGAAAGAAACATGCCAGAATTGTTGGAATCCGAGCACGCCTCGGAGCTCGGAACGGAACGGACCGTCGGAGCGCCCAACGACTAAGCGCGTATGCGCACACCACGGACGATCGAGCAGCAAGCCCATGTTTCATACCTACAGCACAGGGACCTCATCTGTGAGGTCCCATACATTCCTTAGCATACAATTAGCATCTGTTACCATACCCCTGGGGCACAGAGCCCGCGTAGTAGACACATATATAAGCAGGGGCTTTAGAGCCCTGCCACCTCAGTTATCGTGCCGCACGCGCGACCACTGAGGTGAGCAATCTGCCCGAACCATTAACACCATATCACCATACTGATAGCCAGATTAGCATTACATCTAATCTAGGTAATACACATAATTATCGTGCCGCATGCGCGACCACTGAGCATTACATCTAATCTAGATCCTCTCGCGCGCGTCCGCTTTATCTCACCAACTCTATTAGTTTGCAACAGGTTATGGGCCCTGCCCAAGCTAGTACTACTGCATCTAAACCTGCCTCCGGATCCTCATCCAAATCTGCCAAAATGTCCACTCCTGCCCCCACACCTGCCTCCTCATCGACTCCATCTGGCTCCATCCCATCCATCGAGAAGCTTCTAGTCAACATCCCTCGCCTTGAAATGAATGGCGCCAACTGGGCCATATTTGTTATGCGATTCCGGGATGCGATGAAGGTCTCGTGCCGATGGTTGTACTTCACAGGCCAGAGAAAATGCCCGCAACCAGCCGACCCGGACAACCATACAGAAGCCGAAATTGAGGCAACTGAGCAATGGGAGTACGATGACTCCGTCGCCAGCTACCTCCTATCCCAACGTCTTCCCGACACCACAGTCATGCGCCTCAGCAGCTGCCCCACCACAAAGGAGCGCTGGGACATGGTAACCAGGGAGTTCCAGGCCAAGAGCGCATACGCGCAGGCCGACCTCCACCAGTCCTTTTTGGAAATGCGATGTGCAAAGGGAGGGGACGTCCGGGAATTCCTGGCGAGCCTATGCTACAAGAAAGAAGAGTTAGCAGCGGCCGGGGTTCTAGTCACAGAGAAGGAATACGAACGTACCATCCTTCGAGGCATCCCAAGTGAGCTCGCGACATTTGCGTCACACATCCTCTCCTCGGCCCTCATTGTCCACAGTGCCAAAGCCATCGACATCGACGCTCTCATTAACCAGATCAATGAGGAGGCCGAGCGGTTGAAGAGCAGGCGAACGCGTGGACAGCACGGACAAGGAGGAAAGAAGGAGGCCACAGATGAAGCCCTCGCAGCTACAGGCTCCGAAGGTGGAAAGAAGAAACAGCGCCGCAAGGGCAACTGCCACAACTGTGGAAAGTCCGGGCACTGGGCCAGAGAGTGCCGCTCCCCCAAGAAAGACAAGGAGGAGACCATAGCCACACCGGCCGCGAAGACACCAGGCACCAGCTACAAGCCCGAGAATAAACCCGTTGGCTCGGCCAACGCTGTCACGTCCTACGACTTTGAAGGCGACGGGTTCTGGATGGCCGAAGATGAGGCTGTCGACCTGGAGCTAACTGTCAGCATAGAGCCAGACCCGTTGCTGGGCTCACCTGATGACTTTGAAGACGCGCCGCATCAGGAGGGGGAGGAAAGTATGTTCCTTAAGGAACAGGAGGAATGGGTTGGGGCCATTATCACCCCAGCCGACGACAACACGGATAATCGCATCCGCGTCGAACTGTATGATTCGGGCGCGACTCGTCACATCAGCCCTTTCAAATCAGATTTTACCTCTTACACGCCCCTCGTGCCACCCATCTTCCTGAACACCACCAACCAGCAGCGATTTCCAGCTGTGGGACGTGGGACCCTCGCCGTCCAGGTACCAAATGCAGGCACTGAGACGGAGCTCACCCTGCACGGAGCCCTACACGCGCCTGCCGTCAGCTACACGCTGGTATCCCTGGCCTCATTGGACCAAGAAGGGTATCATACCCATATCGGCGCGGGCCATCTCGACCTCACATCCCCACAGGGGAAACACATCGGTCGCATCCCGCGCACCCCAGGACGCCTGTACAAAGTCGTACACGCGTTGGATTCCATAAATGCCGTGGAGCCCGTGTTGATCATGGAACTGCATCGTCGACTAGGCCACATTGCACCCTCGAGTGCACGGAAGATTGTCCAAACCGGCGCAGTCGTAGGGGTCGAATTGGACCCAGGCACCGAGGAGGCAGATTGCGATGCCTGTACATATGGGCGCGCCACCCGTTTACCTATCCCGAAAGTAAGGATCAGCCCACCTGCCCAGAACTTTGGAGATGAGGTACATACCGATGTATGGGGACCATCCCCAATCGCCACGCGTCAAGCCCGGAGGTACTTCGTCACCTTCACAGACGATGCGATGCGGTACACGACCGCCTTCCTCCTGCGGACCAAAGACGAGGCTCTTGAAGCCTATAAAACATATGAGGCATGGGCAACGACCCAACACCACTGCACTGCAATCAAGGTCTTGAGATCCGACCGAGGAGGGGAGTTCCTAAGCAAAGCATTTGATGAGCATTTGGCCAAGGCAGGCACGGCGAGGAAGCTGACGACGCACGACACGCCGCAGCTAAATGGCATCGCCGAGCGCCTGAATCGCACCCTACTTGAGCGGATCCGCGCAGCCACGCATGGCAGTGGCCTGCCCAAAAACTTGTGGGGCGAGGCACTAAGGCATGCCACCTGGCTTAAAAACCGGACGGCCATGCGCGCGCTCGATGGCAAGACGCCTTTCGAGGCCCTGTACGGTCGTCCACCGGACCTGTCTGCCCTCCGCACGTGGGGCTTCCCAGTCTTGGTGCACAGCACCGATGGGTCGAAGCTCCATGCACGCGCGCGCGAGGCTCGGTGGCTCGGGCTTGATGTTGATGCAAAGGCGCATCGCGTCTATTGGCCTGGCCCGGGCAATGTCACAGTCGAGCGGAACATCTATTTTGGGACATCAGCACAGCTCGAGGGGGAGGAAGAAAGCCTACCAGAAGCAGGGAACGAGCAGACTGTCGTCCCACCCAGCCCCTCAACTTCTTCGCCGCCCAACTCGCCTACACCAGCACCTGCACAAATAAATCAGCCTCAGCAGGAACCAGAAACACTTACCCAGCTGCGCCGCTCCACGCGCATCCGGACACCTTCACGCATCGCGCGCGACATACAAGCAGGCGAGGGGACTACCTCAACACGAGGCGTACTCCCACGCATGCCACCCGGCCCGCCGAGGCCGAAATTGCCGGATCTGGAGGACCTAGAGGACGAAGACGAGGAAGAAGCAGGGGGAGTGTGGACCGTGGAAGACGGCGTCCCCACTCTACTCGAAGACTTTGACGGCCTTGAGTACATCTTCGCGGTCATCACCGCAGTCTCAGAGGCATTGGAGCCTCGCTCGCTGAGTGAGGCAAAACACGGCCCTGACTGGCCGCGCTGGGAGAAAGCGATTGAGGAAGAGCTGGCCACTCTGCTGGCTGCCGGGACTTGGAGACTCGAGGAGGCACCACCAGGAGCAAATATTATCGGCTCCAAGTGGGTTTTCCGGGCCAAAAAGGACGCAGCAGGCATAATCGCCCACTACAAAGCTCGGTTGGTTGCCCAAGGTTTCAGCCAGATAGGGGGAGTCGACTTTGATGACACTTATGCTCCTGTGGCCCGCCTAGCATCCTCCAGAGCCATCATAGCCATGGCAAATCGACTTAATCTTGAGTTGCACCAGGTCGACATAAAGGGAGCGTACTTGAACGGCGTGCTGAACGAGGGGGAGGTGTTGTACATGCAGCATCCGCCTGGTTACAAGTCACATGACGCAGGCAACCGCGTGTTGCGCCTCGTGAAGACACTGTACGGCCTCAAGCAATCTGGCCGCCGCTGGTACCAAAAACTCAGCTCTATCTTCCTCGAACTCGGCTTCAAGTGCTGCTCAGTCGACCAGGCCGTTTTTCACAAGTCAAACAAGGAGTCAAACGAGCTCACAGTCGTCGCGGTACACGTGGACGACTGCACCATCGCCGCCAGCAACCCGCGCCTTATCGAGGAGTTCAAGGCCGGTCTGCGCAAGCACGTAGAGGTCACGGACCTCGGGGAGCTCCACTGGATGCTCGGACTGGAGATCAAGCGCGATCGGGCGGCGGGGACCATCCACCTGTCCCAGCGCGTGTACATCGACTCCATCCTGCGCCGCTTCAACTTCGACGACCTCAAACCCTTATCCACACCCATGGACACCTCCATTCGACTCACAGCAGAGCAGGCACCTGCGAGCGCGGCAGAGCATGCAAGCATGCGCCATGTGCCGTACCGCGAGGCCGTAGGAGCCCTCAACTGGGCAGCCCTCGCCACTCGCCCTGACATCGCATTCGCCGTCGCCACCGTCGCCTGTTTCGCCGCAAACCCTGGGCCTGCACATTGGGAGGCCGTCAAGCGGATCTTCCGCTATCTGGCCGGCACGCGCGACCTCTGGCTCTCGTATGGAGAGACCAAGCGCGTCCTTGAAGGGTACGCCGACGCGGACGGCAGCATGGCCAAAGACAGGCGTGCCATCACAGGATACGCGTTCCTCATTGATGGCAGTGCCGTCTCCTGGTCCTCCAAACGCCAGGAGATCATCTCACTCTCCACCACCGAGAGCGAGTATGTAGCAGCAACGCACGGCATGAAGGAGGCGCTCTGGCTGCGCAGCCTCCTCTCGGACGTCTTCGACCCCATCACCGCTCCCACCACCCTCTTCTCTGACAACCAGGCAGCAATCGCTCTCACCTGGGACCACCAATACCACTCGCACACGAAGCACATCGACGTGCGCTACCACTTCATTCGGTGGGTCATCGAGCAGGGTTCCCTGCGCCTCATCTATTGCCCAACCGACGACATGGTCGCCGACACCCTCACCAAGGCCCTGCCTTCGGCCAAGGTCAAGCATTTCGCTGCCGGACTTGGACTCCGCGCGAAATGAGGGGGAGTGTTGGAATCCGAGCACGCCTCGGAGCTCGGAACGGAACGGACCGTCGGAGCGCCCAACGACTAAGCGCGTATGCGCACACCACGGACGATCGAGCAGCAAGCCCATGTTTCATACCTACAGCACAGGGACCTCATCTGTGAGGTCCCATACATTCCTTAGCATACAATTAGCATCCGTTACCATACCCCTGGGGCACAGAGCCCGCGTAGTAGACACATATATAAGCAGGGGCTTTAGAGCCCTGCCACCTCAGTTATCGTGCCGCACGCGCGACCACTGAGGTGAGCAATCTGCCCGAACCATTAACACCATATCACCATACTGATAGCCAGATTAGCATTACATCTAATCTAGGTAATACACATAGTTATCGTGCCGCACGCGCGACCACTGAGCATTACATCTAATCTAGATCCTCTCGCGCGCGTCCGCTTTATCTCACCAACTCTATTAGTTTGCAACAAGAATATCCACACCTGGCTGCCTGACCACCAAGACCACGCTCCAAACTCCGACGCCTCGCACCTGCGCTTGAACCTCGAATTTACAAAGGGGAGTCTCAAAAGAAAAGGGTCAGGAAACAGTATTCAATAGGCATCTGGCGGAAATCATAAGGAAGCAGATCTATAAGGACTATGTGGAGAGGGACCTAAACTTGTGCAAGTGGGTCATGGTGGAAGGACGCTGCCGTGGAGACCCCAGAAGAGGCAACAGAAATGGAGGCAGCAGGAGCGGAGGCGGCATGGCCAGAGGCTGTAGGGCTAGAGGCGGCATGGCTAGAGGCCACAGGGCTGGAGGCTGCAAGGGTAGAGGCTGCGGAGGCGAAGGCTGCAAGGCTGGAGGCTGCGGAGGCAGACGCTGCATGGGCGGAGGCTGCGGAGGCGGAGGCTGCACGGGCGGAGGCTGCGGAGGCAGAGGCTGCACGGGCGGAAGCTGCGGAGGCGGAGGCTGCACGTGCGGAAGCTGCACGGGTGGAGGCTGCAGGGCTAGAGGCCACACGGGTGGAGGCTGCGGGGCTATATGCCGCAAGAGTGGAGGCTGCAGGGCTAGAGGCCGCAAGGGTGAAGGCTTCAGGGCTAGAGGCCACAAGGGTGGAGGCTGCAGGGCTAGAGGCCGCACGGGTGGAGGCTGAATTGGTCATGGTCACAGGAATGGAGCCCCCATGGGTGGCGGCCGCATGCTTGGAGGTCGCAGGGGATAACGAAGATGGGACGGAGGTTTCAGGGAGAAACGGAAACATTGAGCGTAATTTGTCAACTATATCGTCACTAATTACAGAGCCGTCCTCTCGCATCCTTTGGACTTCTGCCGAAAGCCGACTCTGGAAGTTTGTGTTAAAGTCGACATCGGTTCGTACATCCAGAAGGATCGCGAGCGTTTCCTTGAAGGATGCAGCATCTTCAGTAGGAAGGTCGTCCTCCTGATCCGTGAGGACTCCGTTAATAAATGATTTGAGGTTCATCCGGTCACACGTGGCAACGTCAGTTGTGTCTGGTGCACCCCCAATGACTTTTTCCAGCCAATGTAGCTGTGGGTCTCTGAGCGGGTTTTTGACAACTTGTTTTGCAACCAATGCGCAAATGGAGCGAGAAGTAATGCGGATGGCGATGTTATCATCCTCCCACAAGTTTTCTATGAGATCAGTATTTGCAAAGTAGGTCCGCATGAAATCCAAATCCGAGTCGGGGACGGGGGCCTTGGCAACGTGGCGGATAGCATGTAAACATACTAAGAGGGCCCGCCTGTGTACATCCGAGTCAAGCCAAGCCGCAAGGCCCCGGGGTGTGCCTGGTACGCTTCGGAGGAGAACGAGAAGGGATTCTCGGAAGGAAACGGTGTCGATAGATGGAATGAGATCATGGATTTTGTGTATTGGTATACTGGCCGCAAACTTTAGAAACGTGGGTCTATCACCCAGCGCAAGCCGGTTGAACAGCCAAGTGAACCTCCCGCGGTCTCCATCTCTCAACGTTGTTACGGCACGATAGAAGATGCTCTTCTCTAAGCCATGCGTGAGATATTGCCAATGATTCGAGATAGAGAGTCCACTTGACTGAGCTGGTCGATTGAGAAGTCTACGAAGTCCCAGTATACACCTACGAAGGAAAGGTGCTGGGAAGGTGAGAAATGCATGATATGGGTACCACAACATTTGGGATATCGGGGTTCGATACGGGCACCTCACGTCAAGACAAGGAAGGATGCTCAGCGTAATGTATGCCAGTCCAGAAGCTCCGACAGCAACATCGACAGCGATGGCCACCTTCTTGTTGATCGTATGAAAGGTTATCACGAGGCCAGCGAGAAATAAGTATACGGAGAGGTGAAGGAGTGTCGGAAGCATTTCGACTATAAGTGGGATTTTGTACAACTTGGTGCCTCCGAGCAATAGCGAGCGGACGCGAGCGCGATGCCTGAGCACGTTCGAAGACTTGGGTGTTTCGATGTATCTACGTGCCCACTGTTGAAGGAGCGTCGCAATCAAGGCGCATGTAAGGCTCAGTACGAGGCTTATCAGCCACAGTATGATGACCCAAACCATGGCTGATCCGGGAGATGACGGTTGATTCGCTGTGTTGGAATTGGTGCTACTTGGGGGATTGGAAAGTTGGAGTGAAATCTGCTGAAGAAGAGCAACTGTCTGATCGCCAGAATCGGAGGACAATTTCTTATAGAATTCAATGATGAATGCTCCAACAATTGCGGAGAATAGACCCGTCTCGGAGCTTGTCATTGAGACGAACACATGTACAGGGACCAGTAGATTAAGACTTACGAACACAACGATGCTATTTGCATCCTCTTTCCAGGCATCGGTGATCCGATTATCCTCCTCTTTGACTTCATCCAAAAACATCTTCCACATCTCCGAGTCATCATCTAAATGGGCTGCAGCCGGAACCTGGACTTCAGCCGGAACCTGGACTTCAGCTTGAACCTGGACCGCAGCTGGAACCTGGACTTCAGCTGGAACCTGGACTTCAGCTGGAACCTGGACTTCAGCTGGAACCTGGACTTCAGCTGGAACCTGGACTGCAGTTAAAATCAGCATAGTGATGAGATATCCACCATGCCCCAACTCACAATCAGATCGCTGAGGCAGCCGCCGCACACGCACGGGCGGAGCAAAGGAAACCAATGTATGATCCGCCGAGTTAGCCTTATAAGATTCGGAGGCGGAATAGGGGGAAGGGTCATCATCATCGAAACCCATGTTAGTGTTGGATTGTCAGTGTTGAACGTTGAACGTTGACCCCGATCGATGATCGATAGGTGATGCCGCATTTGGACTAGAGCCACACCGAACCAAACAACGTCAACCATTTTTTTTTTTTTTTTTTGAATCCGAATTTATATCCCACACATGTAACTACAGACACAGAAGCGGTCACCTGGCGGTATTACAGTCTAAAAATGTGTATGGTAAGCACTCGCGGGTGGCGCGTGCCTGTATGATGATTGGGGGTATGCAATGGCTGGCGAGTGTGGTGGCTCGTGTGTGGTTGTAAATACTGGACGAGATGCTAGCTCGAGTCCTGCTCTGGGGATCCTCCCAATATATATTCTAATTTTGTCCTCTCATCCCGGTTCCCAGGTGGTTCGCAGTTTGACGCAAACGCGAGTCTCTTCTAGGAAGCGTAGGAGGCCCAGACAGCGCATGGGTTGGTCAAAGACCTTCCTTAGCGAGTCGATGGGCCCATTTGTGAATAAGTGGCGGTGTCGATGGTGGTGGGTTAGCGGGCAGTGGAGCAGAACATGGTCTGTGTCCTCGGGCACCGTGCCGCATGCACATGCAACCTCCTCCTCCGTTGCCGGGGGGAGGTTTGGACGTTTGAACTTGAGGCGGTACGCGCCAGTGAAGGCGTGTCCCGTGATTAAGCGGAAGAGAGTAGATTGTACGTCTCGTGGGACGTGATGTATGTACTTTGTGTCTTTGATCCGGATGCCTGTTGAGGCTATCCGGAGTATTGTGTGGGGGCAGCCATCTGGGGGGCTAGTCAGCACGCTGCAAGGGGGTGGTGGGATGAAAATCGAGTACTAAGGGTAGAACTTTTTTATTTCGGCCAGGTGACCCCCCCCCCCCACCTTCCTAAAGTAGTATGTTGTACCCACGTATATTTGTTTTTCCAAGAATAAATAACATGGACGCATATTACTCAGCGTTGGATTCTTTCATTCTGTTACGCTTGTTCTACGGTCTGCACCTATCTATGGCTCATGAATTCAACGTTTTTGTCCACACACCAACTTTTGGTGTATCCTGCCAGGAATCTGTCAAGCAGAACGTTAAACAAGCAAGCCTCGATCGACACCTCAACCTCCTCAACACTGACAAACCATGCGCCCATATCTTCCGGTTGCCCCTCGTTTTATGTAGACAGGAAATAGCCAGGTTTATCATGTTCTATGTTCCCATACCCCGGATGTACTTTTAGATCTAATAAAAAGTCCTCTCTAAAACCTGGCGCAGTTTGTCTTCGACAAGCAAATACTGAGTCCTGCACTTTATTACACTGCACGTTCTCCCTTCTCTTGTTCCCCTTATCTCTATTGCTCGCCTTTTGGACTTCAGACACTCACATGTCACATGATCTTGTAGGTTTAGGTGGGTTGTCTGCCAGGCTGACAGTCTGCGTCGCACGCCTCCTGCGAGTATCCGGAGGGTCTTGGATGACTTTCCAAAGACGTTGGACAAAACATACGACCGCACGCTGCGGGGTATCGATGAGGAGAAACGACTTTTTCGAATTCCGATGCCTCAGTGTCTACTATTCGATGACTTCGCATCGAAGAACTCACCGCAATGATCATCGTTTACCTGCTCCATTTGGGCGCTCGATTGCCTTTTTGGGCCATTTTCCCAGGCGTCAAACTTTTTTTTTTCGGTACCAAGCCCCCCCCCCCCCCAACCTAAGGTTCGGGATCCACGTTCCACCACCCCCTTGGCGTGCTGTCATACGCCTGGGATGAGTGAGGGGTGTCATAGAACCGTCGCTCCCATGTCTGGAGTGCTGCTGCTTTTGACTCCGTGCGTTGGAATTTGATGGACTTCAGGTCCTTGCTGTGGTCCCTGGGCCGCTTGATGGCTTCTAGTATAAGGTGCCGTGTGCGTTTGAAGCCGACGAGGGCTGGGTTGCGTTTGGCTTGTTGAATTGTTAGTGTAAGTCCTGGGTGAGTAGTCAGCAGGTTGTCTATGTCGTGAGCATACTCAATGGAGAGGTGTTGTGTTGTGTGGTTTCCGAAATTGAGGAAGAGACCAGTGGCCTCGGCTGAGCCTGTAATGATCTGCACTGGGCCTGAGTACTGAAGGGATATGAGGAAGTCGCTTAGCAGGGCAAGGGCAGGTTGCATAGCGCTGACCTCAGCATCAGTCCTGGTGGCCTGGCTTCTGAATACATCTGCCGCGTGCCCCCATTCCTTCCCTGTGTAGTACAGGGAAGCTGCGGCTGCAGCGAGCGACTTGTCATCATGTCTGCCCTTGTTCGTGTGGGCAGCGTTGATGAAGATAATTGGGGTGGTTCCTGTGGCCCAAAGGTTCGCGAGGTGTGTGGTTTGGGCCTCGCGTTCTTCGTGCGGCAGTAGGGGGAGAACTGTGACTCTACCTCCCCAGTGGGGGGCTCCTGGCGGCATGTCTGGGAAGGCCTCGATGCGAGGGCCACCGGGGTCTACACAGCTCACTAGGGCTCGTAGGGCTGTTCTGGCCTTAAAGCGGGTGGGGGTGGGTATTGAGTGGCCGGGCGTTGGGTGCCAGTCATTTCCGAGTCGGATGAGGACTTGGCTGGATTTTTGTAGTCTGTAAAGGTGAATGGCCGAGTTGTCAGTTAACATTCGGAGGCGGAGATCAATGGGGAAGATGTTAAGTAGCTGGTGGAGAGGTTCCCTTGGGGTGGTGCGGAACACTCCGGAGATGATCTTGATTGCCTCGTTCTGGACAACTTGTAGTTTCCTGACGAGCGTCTTCTGTTTTCCGGTGAACCAGAGCTGACAGCCATAGGTAAGAACTGGGAGGCAGATGGCATTGTAGGCTATTTTCCATTGTGCAAAGTTTAGGCCCCAAATGGAATTGCCAAGTAGCTGCAGCGCCTTGACAGTGGCGCATGTCCGGTTGCACATGATGTTCACATGATGTTCCCAGCGCAGCTTGTGGTCGAAGTAAAAGCCTAGGTACTGTAGGTGGTGGGTGGCTGCGACTTTGTAGTATGTGTTTTGTGAGTGGATCGAGAGGAAGATGTGATTTGGGGGGTCTTCCCGGTCTCGCGGTCTCCTGAAGAATACTAGCTCGGTTTTATCCGGCTCTGCTATTAGTCCAGATTGTTCAAGCCAGGATGCACAGGCTGTGTAGACAGTAGAGAGGGAGGACGCAACTTCTTCCCATGTGCTTCCGCAGGCGAATATGGCGCCATCGTCTATGTACATGCTGAGAGAGGCGAAACGTTGGCTCTCTGCTTTCCGCAGTATTGCGTGCGTGTATATTACGGAGAGTACTGGTGAGATCGGTGATCCTTGGGGGGTGCCGACATCTGAATGGAAGGGGTCAGACATGTGTCTGTTGAATTTGAGTCTCACCGTGCGTTCCGCTAGGAAGGAGCGTGTCCAGGTGACCAGCTCGTGGGAGAAACCGAGGTCGGCCATAACTTGGACTAGCCTTTCCCGGTTCACGTTGTCGAAGAAGCCCTGTATGTCGAATAGCAGTAGGCCCGTTCGTAGGCCTGCCGCGTGAGCTATCTGGACGTCGTGAAGGAGCGTGAGGCCAGCATCTAGCGTGGAGGAGGCCATGCGGCCGCCAAACTGATTGGTAGGGATGAGGTCGAAGTTTATGATTTCCCTGTAGAGGAGGTGCGCGATCAGTTTCTCAACTAGCTTGCCCATGCACTCGAGGAGGGAGATAGGGCGGAAATTCTTAGCTAGTGAGTAGTTGGCGCGGTTTGGCTTCGGGACTGTGCAGACTATTGCTATTCTCCATATGTGTGGGTGATGCCCTGCCCGCACGCATCCCGACACAAGGTCGAAGATCGTGTCCGGGGCGGCATTCCATGCCCACTTGAGAAGACGTGTCACCGCCGGTACGGACGAGACGATTAGAGCTCAGTAGTACTTGTGGTAGTTGTCTCTTCCTTGGGCTTCGGCGTGTCGAAGCACGTGCAGCGTTCTCCCTTGTGCACTAAGTCGGGGAACACCTCCTGGCAGAAGGCGTATTTGGGCAGAGAGACTTTGTCCTTGCTTGGACGTTGGGTCATAAGCTAAGTCTTTACAGCGACTCAGACGACTGAGGAGTAACGGGTTCCCGCCTTATCAATCCGTCGATAAGACCCCGCTTTGAATAGAAGGAAGAGACTTCTGTTATTTAGACAGGAGACTCAACTTGCCGCTACCTGGCTAAGCTGGTCGTCCTTAAGTACACAAGGAAAGCTACAAACGCGTACAAAGTATTAGAAACCAAACACGAGGGGCACAGCAATCTGAAACAACACGATGCTGGCCTGCTGTCCATCCACATCAAAACGAGGCACTACACGCATCAATGACAAGTGATCCGATCAATCCATACAGTACTAGCCCGGTTCAGGAACTTACCCCGGTCCACGAGGCGTACAAGCTAGCCTCGTCCCAGGAGCCGGTTACATCACACCGCTGCCTAGACTAGATGTCCGCATCTAGTCCATACCCCCTCTGAACTGAGTCGTCCTCCTCCCTCGATACCCTCGGGTACGCTGCTCGGGGCGCCCCACCATCCGGAGATTGCCCGTCTTGCTGCCCAGCCGGGCCAGCTCGAGGCGCGCCCTTGACGCCTCTTGGGCCTCCCGCATGCCGCGCTGCTCAGCCTGGAGGTGGTCGATGCGGAGCTTGATGTCCAGGAGCGAGATCTCGAGCTCCCTGAAGCGTGCGACCTCGGCCTGGAGGGGCCAGTCCCCGTTGTCTCGAACTTCCTGGACGAGCATGCTGTAAACGCTAGAGCTGCCCTTAAGTAGGGCGAGCAGCCAGGGTTGTAAGGGGAGGACGACGTCTTCGTCCTCGCTGTCGATATCGCGCTCGGCGTATACCTCGGCAACGTAGGGGGTTTCACCCGGAGAGTGACTCTTGGGGAGCCCCGCGACCCTACCGTCGGCGAGCTGCTTGACCCACCATGCGGGCTGATAGTACCCATCTTGGATGGGGATGACGAAGTTAGGGGCCCTCTCCTTGATGTTGAGTACGTACCCCTCTGGTGCGTCCTCCCTTGGCTGTACGCGAGCCAGCGCTTCTTCGAAGCGGAGCTTCTGCAGGGCCATCTGCTCGCTCCAGGTATCGGACTCGGTACGGTGGTCAGCTTCCCTCTTACGGATGGTGGCCAGGAGCCCTTGGGCAATGTGCATGAGGGAGATGGGGTCGTTCGGCTCCAGCTGGAGGCCGACGGCGGCAGTAGACGGTGAGAGGGGTGGTGCCATTGGGGGTGGTGTTCCTCTGGGCGAGCAGACGGAGGGGTTGTTGGAGACGTCGGACATGACTTACCCGTGGAATACGCAGTACTGGTCGTAGCAGAAGCAACGATGTAGGAGGATGTGGTCCTGGGGGAGTTTGTTGAGGTATAAGTAGAGGAAGTGTCGAAAGGGTTGGCCGGGGGCGAACTCGGAGTAGGCGGGCTTTTTGTCCCTGGTGACGGTGCAGTGGAGGCGTTCGACGAGGGGTCGCTTGGGTAGACGGGGGATGATGTGGAACTGTAGGTGTAGGAGTAGGATTTGTTGGAGTGGCCGCGAGTCTTTCTTGTCGTCGCGGATGTACTCAAGGAGGGGTTGGTTGGTTGGTCGAGAGGCCAGGGTGGAGAGGATGACGGTTTCAGCGTTCCCTGTCGTCCTTTTATCTTCTTGGTCGGGCGTCTTTGTTGGTACTCCTTGATTAGGCCGTCCGCATGGACCTGGTCAGCAGGTTCCCATGTGTTGTCGTGATCGGGGTATCCCTTCCATTTGATCAGATACTGAAGGCGCTTGGTGCGCCCATATTGCCTGTGACCTTCGATACGTTCCACCTCGAATTCTTCTTCTCCATTGATAAGGTCTGGTGATGGCCGGGAGAAGTTAGGGCCGTGGGCGGTCGTCTCGTGATAGGGTGATAAGAGGGATGCATGGAACACGTCGTGGATGTTCCATGAGACGGGAAGTTTCAGTTTGTACGCCACCGGTGATACCTCTTTAACGACCCTGAAGGGTCCATACCGCTTCGGGGCCAGCTTGGTCTTCTGATGTCGGACTTTCAGGTGGGTTGCCTCGAGCCAGACTTCTTCTCCGACTTTGTATTGTGATGGGATTACCGATTTTCCTTTTGCGACTTGATTGATGGCATCGATGGCCTGGGCTCGTTTTTCGTTCATGATGGAGATCCGATTTTCGGCGGTCTCGTTCCTTGATGGTGGTGTTTCTGGTGGGAGCAACTCTGGTTCGTACCCCAGAAGGATTTGATTGGGCGATAGGCCGGTCGTTTCATTTCTCCGGTTGTTGTGTACCGCCGACGCTATCGTCAGCCAGTGGGTCCAGTCTTCGGGGGCCGACGACGTTACGAGTCGGAGGTATTGTTCTACCCATTGGTTTTTCCTTTCGGATATCCCATCCGTTTGCGGGTGGAAGGCCGTTGACAGGTTCTGCTGGGTGGTCAGCTTCTTTGCGAGTTCTCGGCCAAAGTGGGAGGTAAAGCGTGGGTCCCTATCGCTAATAACTTTAGTGGGGAGTCCGAACCATCTATAGACGTTATCCAGGTACAGTTGGGCTATCCCTAGCCCAGTTATCGTTGTGGAACATGGAAGGAAGATGGCTGCTCGCGAGCATCCGTGGTCCACGATGGTGAGGATGGCGTCCTTCCCTTTGTGCATCGGTAGTCCGGTGATGAGGTCCATTGCCACCTGTTGGAAGGGAAGGGTCTGTTCGTCGGTGGTTATGCGGAACAGGGGGATTTTCTTCCTGTGAGTTATGATTTTGTTTTGTTGGCAAGTTGCGCATCCTTTGACGTAGTTGGCGATCCATTGGTTCATCCCTGGCCATCGCGGCCCTTGTCTTGCTCGTCTTATCGTTTCATCTCTTCCTGGATGTCCCGCAGTGACGTGGTCGTGGGCGAGGATCATGGCCATCCTCTTCCTCTCTTCAGGGAATGGTGTGGTTTCCAAGTTCGACCGATTTATGAATTTTGACGGTGGGAGTACGGTGATTCCTTGGTTGTCGTCCTTTCCCTGGTCTATGCCTGGTGGTCGTGACAGCGCATCGGCTGGGACGTTGTCTTTCCCTGGTACGTGTTGTATTTCGTAGTCGTACTCTTGGAGGTCTGCGTGCCAGCGTGCCGTTCGCCTGTTCAGGTTTCGTGGTGACTTCCAATACTGGAGGTTGGCATGGTCAGTTAGGATGGTGAACGGTTCTTTAGTCCATCCTAGGTATGGTCGCCAGTGTGCGAGGGATTTCATCACGGCTAGCAGCTCCCTCTCATAGATGTCATAATTTCGTTCTGCTGGGATAAATGTTGCGGAGTAGTAGGCGACCGGATGTGTGACTGGTTTTGAGCGTTTGGCCAAAGTTGGTGAGGTTTCTCCCCTTTGCGAGAGTACGGCGCCCACGCCGTATGCAGAGGCGTCTGTTTGGAGGTAGAATCGTTTGTTGAAGTCAGGTTGCGTAAGCACGGGGCTGCAGCACATTTTGTTTTTAAGTTCTTCGAACGCTCGGTGCTGGCTTTCTCCCCAGTGCCAATCGGTGGTTTTCTTCGTGAGGTCTAGTAGTGGGCGGGCGATTTTTGAGTAGTTTGGGACGAAGTATCGGTAGTAGCCAGTGAAGCCCAGGAATTGTCGTACCTCGGTCGGGGTGCGGGGGACCGTCCAGTCCGCGACCCCTTTGAGTTTCGTGGGGTCCATGCGTATTTTATTCCTTCCGACGATCACTCCCAAGTAGTCGATCTCATCTTTTGCGAAGTCGCATTTTTCCGGCTTCAGGTATAGATCGTTTTCCTCTAGTTTGTCGAGGACGAGGTGCGTATAGTTTGTGTGTCTCTGTTGGTGTTGTTTTTCGGTTTCGCCTTCTCTTGGTTTAGTATGGATGGCGATGTCGTCCATGTATACCGACAGCCATCCCTGCGCGACTTCCCTTCGGAAGATGGTGTTCATCATCATTTGAAAAGTGGCCGGTGAGTTAGTGAGGCCGAAGAACATAACGGTTGGTTCGAATAGCCCCTCGCTGGTGAGGAATGCCGCCTTCCATTCGTCCCCTTCTTTGATGCGGATGTTGTTGTACCCCCACCTTACGTCGAACTTGGTGAATAGGGTGCATCCGCTAAGGCGATCGATAGTTTGGGGAATCAGAGGGGAGACGTTTCTATTTTTCACGGTCCATTTGTTAATTGGGCGATAATCCTGCACCGGGCGTAGTTTCTTGTCTTTCTTCTTGACGAAGAAGAAGTTGGCAGCATAGGGGCTCCATGATTCTCGTATGGTCCCCCTCTTTAGGTGCTCGGCCACAAACTTGTGCATTTCTTCTCGCTCAGCTTGGTTGAGGGGAAGAAGCCTTGCGGGGAGCGTTGCGGGGGCGTTGGGTAGTAGTTCGATGGCGTGGTCCCATACAGTGTGCCTGGGCAGTCGTTGCGACTGTTCTTCGCTGAACACCTTTTTGTGCCGTTCGTATTCGGCTGGAATGGCGTGTCGTGGGTTTTCATTCGGTTGGGCCGGATGTACTGTGACGCGTCCGATGTAATATCGGTCTTGGTCAGGCTTTCGAGGGGTGTTTCGGTTCCTTGGCACGAAAACTGCCCTTTTGGCATTATGGGCTCGTAGGATGATCGGTAGTTGGGTATGGTCGATCCAACCTTTTCTCCAATCTATCTTGGGTTGGGCCGCTGCGAACCACGAGTATCCTAGGATTGCCTTATGGTCGCCTAGGTCGGAGAGGAAGAATCTCAGCGGGGTCCTTGCCGACCCAGTTTGTACTTGTAGGTCAGTATAGAACTTGACCTCGCCGTCTCGGTTTTCCGTTCCGTCCACGTTAAATAGCTTTCGTGGCCTTGCCAGTTGTTTGATTGGTAACCTCAACCATCAGGCATAGGTGAGGTTCATGAAGTTCTCCGTTGCCCCGGAGTCGACTAGGGCGATCGTCTCGGCTCTTTTCGCGATAGAGTGGATGTAGCATCGGACTGTCATTGATTTTCGTGCTGATATATATACATCGCTATCGCTATCGCTTCCCTGCTTAATCAGTGCCGACCTGATTAAGCTGTGGGAAAATCCTGCGGACTCTCCTCTCCTACTTCCTTTGCCAGTTGTTGTTTTTCGTCAAAGGTCATCGCGTTGATCTCGGCTTTGAGGAAGGCGACCCTATCCATTTCGGGGGCGTTCCCTTCATAGACGGTCTCTTCGTTTGAGTCGAAGTCGATGAGGTTCGCCCTTGCCTTTCCCTTGCTTGGGCAGGCCCGGGCGAAGTGTCCTATTTCTCCGCAGTTGAAGCAGGCGTTGCTGTTATTCCTGGGAGGAAAGTTGGCGACATTAGCCCTGGAGCGCCAGTTGTTTCGTCCTCGTGCTTGCTGCTGCCCTCCTCTCTGTTGATAAAAGTTGGGCGCTCTCGACCTGCTGAGGTCCATTGGCACGGTTTGGTTATTCATCCATCTTGGGGCGTTCGACGAGTGGTATGGTTGTCGGTATGGTTGCAGGTTTGCTGGTTTTTGAAAGAAGGGACGTCGTTGTCCCCTGTTCTGTTGGAAGGGGAGGTTTACCCTGTTGTCTGCCTTTGGATCGTGCCGTATCGCAAGTAAATCGCGGATGGTTCTTTGGGCGATGGTACTCTCGATGGCTCTTTGTTTTATGGCCTCGTATCCCCTTACTGGTGGGCTGGCCATGACGTCCGTCATTGTTTTTGGGGTAAGACCGAGTAGGAAGAGTCGGGTTGTTGCGTTGTCTCCCGCGGTGTAGCCGGCTCTTCGGGCCAGCTCTTCGAACTTTGATATGTATAGGTCTATCTCTCCTGGCTTCATAGCTAGGTTTTGTAGGGCGGTGCGGGCTCGGTCTTCTTTGGCCGAGTCGAGGTATTGGGCGGCGAATTCTGTTAAGAACTGGTCCCATAGCATGGGGATATTGTCGGCGATGGGGTCTAGTGCGTCGAGCATGGCTCCTATGTCCCTGGTCCACCCTGTGACGTCTTCTCCTTTCATGTGGGTGAGGGTGAAGGCGATCTTTTTCATGGGGGAGTTGAAGCCGCTTACGTCCGCGTTAAGGCGTAGGTATCCCTTCACCTCTTTGATGAAGTCGTCGGCTTTGGTTCTGTCGCCGTCGAACGTTTCCGGGAGTTTGCCCATAGCTCGCACATCTTGTGCTACGGCCACGGGTTGGAGTGGGTTTGGTCCCGCTCCTCCGCCGCCTCCTCCTCCTCCACCGCCTCCTCCACCGCCTCCTCCTCCGCCTCCTCCGCCTCCACCTCCTCCCCCGCCACCACCTCCTGACGGAGGGGCGCGTTGGAGGGCTTTTTGGAAGGCTTTGGTGACATTGGCTTGGGCGGCGGTTGTTGCTGTGGTGGTGGTCTGGGTGGTGGTTTGGGTTGCCATTGTGGTCGTCTTTTGGGGTTGTGTCAGGGTGTTTTTGGTAGCTTGTGGTTTTTGCTTTGTTGCTACTGCTTGTGCGAAGGTTGTGCCCCGTTGAATTGGGCTCCGGCGAATTTGCTCGTCTATTTGGTGGTCCTCTTCGTCTGAGGAGTCCCTGCTTGGTTTCTCTCTGGCCGGTTCTTTTTCTTTGACCGGTTCTTCTACTACTATGCTCGGGGTAGTTGCGTCGCTAGCTTCGATGCTGATGTCGAAGTTGTGTATACTGGGTTCGGGTTGTCCGAGTACGAATTCTTTCCTGTTTGCTCCTGGTAGGATGCGATGCCACACTCCGTTGTGTATGGTCACTGGTCCAGCGTCCTTGATCTCTAGGTCGCTGCTTCTACAGAACAGTTGGATGGGTTTCCCTTTCTTGTTGGCTGATTCGTGTGCTTCGAGGATTCTGATCCTTGAGTTGGGTCTTGTGACGATCAGCTGTTCCTTTGTTAGATACCTTGGGTGGTCGTCGTCTATGCTGTCTTTGCTGCTGCTAGCTAAGGTATTCCAGGGGTAACCCTAGGGTATGATTTGATAAACCCTAACCCGTACCCGCGAACACCGTACCCGAACGGTTAAGGGTACGGGTACACCGTTTTGTTTTACGGGTTCAGGCACGACACCGTTTTCCTTCACGGGTTCAGGCACAAAACCGTGCGCGTGTAAGACACCGCGGGTGAGGTACGAAACCGTACAACACCGCGGGTTTTGTATATGAAATGTACTACGAGTTACAACTACTACAGCTAAGTTCTATCTACCCGTGCTCCTTGCAGAGACAGCCACTACCACATCCTCAAAAACGACAAGACCGCAGCGTGCCCATGAGCCAAAACAGAGAAAAGCGCGAATTGAGGGTGGCGAGAGTTTGTTGCGCGTGAAAGGGAGAAGGTGGCGGCCTTGCGAGAACACGCGTTCGACGGAGGTAGAAGTCGCTAAACATTATATTAGTGATTGAAATGATTATATAGAATTATACTGCACTTACCGGGGATGCTCAAGTAGTCCAAAGCCATGCGATGAAGGTTGGGGTAGACATGTTGATTGTCCACCCACCACTTCAAAGGGTCCTTCACATTCTCGACAGGGTGATTGAGGTATTCCTGGATCTCGCTGGCACGGGGAGCAGAGGTAACAGAAAGGTCGCCGAAAGATGCAAATCCGCCATTGTTCTCGGTCTTCGAGTTTTTTGTGGGCGTCGCATTGGATTCATCGGCCACCTTCTCGTATTCTGCAATGTACTCCTCCCGGACCAGCGACTCGGCTTCTTCGATCCACTCTCCCTTCCACTTCTGGTTGCGGAAGTATTCGAGCTTCATTCCCGGATGTAGGACCATGGCGATACGATATGTAGAGGAGGAGTCAGTAAGCGAGTAGTAGCGGTCCATCTTCTTGCGTGCGAGCTTCATGGCGGCTGCGATGGAGGGGTGGTATACTTTCCCGGTTTGGTAATTAAGGTGGCTTGTTATCCGGTCCATAGCAGGGATGATGGCGGCGACACTAGCAGAGTCTTGGGAGAAGAAGAGCGTCGCGTTCTTGTATTGGAGTAAGACCGCGACGAGGTCCTCGGCAATAGACCACTCCTCCATTTCCAGTTCGAACTTTCGGAGCTTGAGGGACTTGTCGGCTGTCATGGCATCGATGGCAGTGCGATATCTGATTGCAAAGTCGAGCATGTAGTAAGTAGAGTTCCAGCGAGTGACGACGTCGCGTGGGAGGATGCGTGGCTTGAGCTTGAGCTCCTTGCAGTATCTGCGCCATGCAGGGAGGGCGATGGTTGTTGATCGTACGATGGCAAAAGCAAGGTGGCGAAGCTTTGTTACCACTTTACGGACAGCAGCTGTGTCCGCCATAACCTCCTCGCGTGCATCTGGATCCAATTCGTCCAACTCGTCGACACCATCGTCGAGGTTATCTGTGCTGTCTAGGTCCAGAAGGTCTTCATCTTCGTCCTCGTTTTCGTCTTCATCTTCATCTTCATCTTCACCATCTTCGCTGTCGTCGCCATTGATGTCCAAGTCGAGGGGATCAATATCATTGTCGTCACGTTCGGTTGCCTTGCCTAGCCCAGCATTGAAAGGACACAAAAGGGTTTTCGCAGAGAGCTGCAAGGTGTGGTTGAAGCAACGAACGCGATGCTCCATCACAAACGAGTTGTCCATATTCGCGAGCGCTTCCCCCTGCGTGTTGTTCGATGTTGCGTTGTCAGCATTCACAGCAAGGACCTGTAGAAACAATTAGCTTGAGAGCATAACACGAGACTACAAACTTACCCGATGTTGAAGCCCAAACGTCTTGAGCATCTTCTGAAATGCCCGAGCCAATGCCACGCCGGTGTGAGATTCAGGAACCTCGATGATATCCAATAAAAAGGCCAACATGGCCCCATTGTACTCAAAGTGCACAGTCCAAGCAACGAACGCATGGTGATTGGTTGACGTCCATGCATCGGTCGCAAAATGGACACGCCCTGGGTGATCATTTAGGAGCTTGATGATACGTTCGCGGCACTTCACATAGGCCGCGAGAATGTCACGACGAACGGTGTTCGGAGATGGAACCTTGAGGTGGGGGTGTCCTGTTGTGAGAAGATTGACAAGCTCGGGATCGGAGACAATAGTTGCTGGGCGATTGCTTTCGGCAACCCATTTTGCAATGTGGGCACTGATGTATATGAGTCAAAGAAAGGTATGTATAGCGCATGTACTCACCGGAACTCAGGGCCTGAGTGTGCACGATGAGAATACACAACGGGTTTTTGCCCTTGACTGGCGAAGGCACTGAAAATGTTACCGCTTCGCTGGCTACCAGACACCCCGCCTACAGCCTCGTTGACCGTATCCTCGCCAAAGCAGCGAACTGCATGGTGCCGAAGGTTGGCAGTCGAAGACTTGTCACCTTTGTCTTGATAGCGCCGAACGCCTCGTGCCTCGGTTTTGCATTTCTTTGAGGAGCAGGTGAAGAAGTGGGCGACACGGCCATGGTGTACCTCAATCGTTACTTTAGGTTTGAAGAAAGAATATATAGGAGACCTCCAAGTTTCCTTAACCGCCGCTAAAATTGAAATGAGTAAGACAGCAAGGAAAAAATAGTAAGTAAACGCACCAAGTTCCTTCTCAAGGTCATCTAGCTCCTCGTCGGATCCAACTGCGATAACCTCCAGCAATCCATTGGTCTTGATGCTGGCTTGATCGTCGGTAGTTGGGTCCTCTACATCACTGATGACTGGAGACGAAACATTGGACAGCGCATGTTTAGCCCGCTTAAGAGGCCGAACGATTGCACCGGTGCCTTTCTTGATACGCTTGATGCCTTGCCCGATTGCCTTTGCACTTGATGTGGCTGCACTGGATATAGAGGAAGTGCGGGAGTGGAGTGATGAACGCGACGACTTCGCAGAAGACTTCGTTGAATTGTTAGGCATCCGCGGACCGTGGGATTATAAAAAAAAAAATGCTCACCTTTAAGTGGGTGAGCCAGATCTCGATGAATTGCTCCTTTTCACTAGCCTCGATGAGACCTGACGAAGCCATTGGCGGCCTGAGGCCTGAGAGGTTAGGGCGTGCCTCGTTCTCTTTGCGACGCACGATCGGAGCGGAAGCAAAGATCAGCCACAAGCCACAAGCCACAAGTGAAAACTGTATAGTTTTCCCACGATATTATGTGAGGTCACCAAGCCTTTCTTTGGCAAAAGTCGTGTATAAGACATGTATATAATGGTATAGCTGATTCAGTATTCTAATGAGCGTCGAATTCTGCAACACATCCCCAGTTCCCACTGCATAAGGGTCCTATTCCATCAATGAGCCTGTCAGAGCAGCCGAGGCACTGGTTGTAGAGGAGGCGAGTGAGGGGAAGTCGGTGAACAGGCATTCATGCCGCGAGGAAAGCAACAGAAAACACAACACTAAGGATGCTCGTGAGTTGTGAAAAGTGGGATCGTAACAGATCGTGTACCATTGGATCCGAATGCCTTGGTAGGATTAGCTGTCGATGCTGCCCGCATGGGAAGCACCCGAGCCTGTCGGAGCAGCTGAGGCACCAGTTGTAGAGGAGGCGAGTGAGGCGAAGTCGGTGAAAATCTGCGTGCTCTGGTATGTTTGACAGTTCGAGCTGGAGGGTATACGGGGCATATAGGGAAGCGACCCAATGGAAACAGTTTCGGCAGGTTGAGAGTAAGAGAGTGTTTGCCCGCCTGAAGTGTATACTCCAGGAATATCCATGAGGCCACTATCGCATACTTCGAATGTACCGTTTTGTGCGGCGTTGGACATGTTGTAAGGAAGACCAATGCGATCAAGAGTATGTTGACAATACCCTACAGGATTTGTGCCGTTGGGGTTACAGATCTTCATTCCGACAATGCCCCCGCCTACGAATTTGGTCCAATTGAAGGTATTCACTGGTGTGCAGTACTTGAAGGCCGGTAAAAGTGTCGGCGATGGGAGGGGTACAGATGCAAAAATCAGAAATGTTATTGACGAGTGTGGTAGCCGGATTGTGTCCCGCGGAGAATTTGATTGGGATAAACTTGTTGGGGTAAGGCAGTGTACGGAAAGAAGTTCGAGACCAAGAGATTTGAGGTATAGAGAAAACCGTGTACCCGCGCAAACGGGTACGGTATTTCACGGGTACGATAAACCCAAACCCGTACCCGTACCCGGGAATACCCGTGACCCGATACTCACGGTGTTACCCATACCCCTGTCACACCTTACTGCTAGCCGTAGTTTTTACGAAAGTTGAGTCTAATGTCACCGCCGGTACGGACAAGACGATTAGAGCTCAGTAGTACTTGTGGTAGTTGTCTCTTCCTTGGGCTTCGGCGTGTCGAAGCACGTGCAGCGTTCTCCCTTGTGCACTAAGTCGGGGAACACCTCCTGGCAGAAGGCGTATTTGGGCAGAGAGACTTTGTCCTTGCTTGGACGTTGGGTCATAAGCTAAGTCTTTACAGCGACTCAGACGACTGAGGAGTAACGGGTTCCCGCCTTATCAATCCGTCGATAAGACCCCGCTTTGAATAGAAGGAAGAGACTTCTGTTATTTAGACAGGAGACTCAACTTGCCGCTACCTGGCTAAGCTGGTCGTCCTTAAGTACACAAGGAAAGCTACAAACGCGTACAAAGTATTAGAAACCAAACACGAGGGGCACAGCAATCTGAAACAACACGATGCTGGCCTGCTGTCCATCCACATCAAAACGAGGCACTACACGCATCAATGACAAGTGATCCGATCAATCCATACAGTACTAGCCCGGTTCAGGAACTTACCCCGGTCCACGAGGCGTACAAGCTAGCCTCGTCCCAGGAGCCGGTTACAAGACGCCATGTTTGTCCTGAGGCACCTGGCGCAGAGCGGTTCGAGGCGTTGGCTAGGAGTTTGGCGAGCATTTCTTTGTTGTAGGGGGGAAGTTCTCTGGTGTCACGCGGTGGCGGGTCGTCTGCCATTCGCGCTGAAACTGGTGGCGGGGTGGCCACGAAGAACCTGTCTGATAGAATGCGAGATATGTCCGCATGTTCATGAACCAGATTCTCACCGGCATGTAGTGGGGGGACCTTATTTGTGCGTCTGCCATGGCACCAGGTCGCTACCTCCCATAGGTTTGACTTCCCTATGACCTCTTCAGCCCACTTACGCTTCGCTGTCCGAGCGGTTGCTCTTAGTTGGGCTGCGCAGCGTTTGCGGTCTTCCTGGGTCTCCGCTATGCGTAGGTCCTGGGTGACTTGGGCGCAGTCGTTGTTCCACCATGGTGCGCCCTTCGGGTGGTAGGGCCGCCGTGGTTTCATGGTTGCCGCTGTGGCACTCTGGAGGGCGTTGTGGACCTGTTGGGCAAGTTCTTCTACTTCATCTGCAGAGGGTTGGTTGGGGAGCGGGGGAGGGGGGTCCTAACGTGTCTTTGAAGTGGTGGCTCCATTCATCGACTTTGTCCTCGCTGATCACGAAGCCGAGGTCCTGCGTGTCTGCCTCAGGTAGCCTGAATGTCCGGAGGAGTGATCCTTGTACTCATGTGAGTGCATGGTCGGAGCCCAGGGAGCCCTCCCAGTCTAGCATCCAGTTGCCAAAGGTAGCATCATCGATGGCTGTGTCATTGTACCAGGTGAGGTCGATGGTGGAGTCGCGCTCATGCTCGGCTCCTCGTCTGGTGATGGTTCCTGGCTCGTTGGCAAGCACGAGCAGGTTACCTATTGCCCACTCCTCCAATTTTCCGGCCCATGATGATGGTTTGACGCCAGGGGGAGACCACGAGCGTGAGTGCGTGTTGAAGTCGCCAACCACCAGGGTTGGGATGATTGGGTCGAGGTTGAGTGCGAGCAGCGCATCCAGCGCTGTCCGGTCTGAGATAGGCCAGAAAAAAAAAAAATACACATAGGTGGAACTGAAATTTCAACCTCCGATAAACTTTGACATGCGCCAATTTGAAAAACAAATTCGGGTGAATCTGGGAAACTCGGTTACATGGTCTGGATAGTTCAGGTTGAGGCACCAGAATATGAAGTGCAGTTCAGGTCGTCGCAACCCACAGCCGGGTAGCTCAGTGGTTAGAGCACCCGAGATATATCCGGGGGTCCCTGGGTTCAAATCCCAATCTGGTCACTTTTCTGTCACATTACTAATAGAGGTGGTCGCCAATAGCAGTGTATGGAGTTTGCCGGATTTGCCGGATCACCCGGATCCACCTGAATCCCCTACTATAAAGCAGGGTTGCTCGAAAAGGAAGGTGGGGGAGCGTGGTGATTGGAGGGAAAGTGCCCGGAAAGGAATGGGCGCTGTCCGAGAATGGAAGGGCGTGGGAGAGCTGTGAGGGCGTGGGAGAGCTGTGTTGGGGGACATTATAATCCATGGTTCGCCGAAATGGAAGGGCTGTCCGAGAATGGAAGGGGAAATTTATGTCAGCATTGGTCAGCGCGCCAGCGCTGACTGGCATGCGTCCCGGGCCGATAGGCTGGGCACCTGCTCAAAATGGAGGCTGCCCCAGCTCAAAATGGAAGGAAACGATTTGTAAGCGTCCCGGGCCGATAGGCTCAAATGGAAGGTAATGATTTGTAAGCAAAAACGCGCACCGGCGGTGGCTGCCCCAGCTCAAAATGGAAGGAGGAAATTTGTAAGCAAAAAAATCGTCTGCTGCCGACTCAAAATGGAAAGAGGCGATTTGTAAGCAAAAACTCGCGCTGCCTGTCACTGTGCTCAAAATGGAAGGAGGCAGTTTGTAAGCAAGAAACTGTGGCTGCCCCAGCTCAAAATGGAAGAAAGCAATTTGTAAGCAAACTTCGAACCAAAAAAGAAACTGTGGCTGGGAATTTGTAAGCAAAAAACTCGCACTCCCTGTGGCTGCCCCGGCTCAAAACAGAAGAAAGCAATTTGTAAGCAAACCTCGAACCAAAAAGAAAACTGTGGCTGGGCGGCTCAAAATGGCAGGAGGCAATTTGTAAGCAAAAAACTCGCACTCCCTTGCCACTGTGGCTGCCCCAGCTTAAAACAGAAGAAAGCAATTTGTAAGCAAACCTCGAACCAAAAAGGAAACTGTGGCTGAGCGGCTAAAAATGGCAGGAGGCAATTTGTAAGCAAAAATCTCGCACTGTGGCTGCTCCGGCTCAAAACGGAAGAAAGCAATTTGTAAGCAAACCTCAAAACTGTTATTTAATTATTAACTGGCACTGCAACTCTGGCTGCAACTGCCTAAAATTGTATATTAAAATTAACTGACACTGCACTGTGGCTGCAACTGCCTAAAATTGTTTATTAAATTAATAATTAATAATTATCACTGTCACTTCAACTATCACTGCAACTGCAGCTGAAACTGCCCAAAATGATTTATTAAATTAATAATTGCTACTGACACTTCAACTGTCTACTGTATAAAATCATTTATAAAATCAATAATTACCACTGACATTGCAACTGCCTAAAATTGTTTATTAAATTAATAATTGCTTATGTGTTAGCTTTGGTTCAATTATACTGCTTTATATTTTTATTTCTATACACTGATAAGACTGTAAAGGGTGATGTGTGAACTAATAAGACTGAAAGGAGATGGGTGAATTGATAAGACTAAATTAAGATGGATAAATTGACAAGACTGAATGAAGATGGATAAACTGACAATATTAAATGAAGATAAATGAACTAATAAGACTGAATAGAGATCATGAATGAACTGATAATACTAAATAGGGGTAAATAAACTAATAAGACTAAATGAAGATGAATGAACAGGTGAACTAATAAAACTATGAGAAGATAGGTGAACTAATGAGACTAAATAGAGACAGGTAAACTGATGAGACCGAATAAAGATGGATGGACTGACAATACCAAATAGAGATGGATATACTGACAAGACTGAATGGAGATGGATAAACTGATGAGACAGAGGAGATAAATAAACTGACAAGACTGAATAAAGATGGGTAAACTGACAAAACTTAATGAAAATAAGTAAACTAACAATACTGAATAAAAATGCAGAAAGTGATGAGACTAAATATAAATGAGTAAACTGACGAGACTGAATAAAGATGCATAAACTAATGTTACTGAATAAAAATGGATAAACTGATGAGACTAAATATAAATGAGTGAACTGATGGGACTGAATGAAGATGGATAAACTGACAAGACTGAGAGAAGATGGATGAGTTTATGAGGATGAATGGGGGTTTAGGGGCAAAGCCCTCAATAAGCTTTGGTGCATGCTGAAGTTCCAATGATACCACAATTTTAATAAGGGTATATCTTTATAACCATTAAGTCAAATTATATGAATAAGATACCATTAAAAAGCCAAGAGCAAGTACTTTACCCAATCGCACTAATGTTAAGCACAATTTCCACACCATCAAGCACTACACTATGATTTTCCCAAAACCTGCAAATATTGCAACTCTAATGATACCATAATTTTAATAAGGGCATATCTTCACGACCATTGGGTCAAATTATATGAGTAAGACACCATTAGAAAGCCACAAGCAAGTGGTTTACCCAATTGCACTAATGCTAAGTGCAATTTTTACACCACTAAGCACCACACTGCAATTTGCCCAAAACCTACAAATATTGCAACTTTAATAATACCACAATTTTAATAAAGGCTTATCTCTATAACCCTTGGGTCAAATTATATGAATAAGACACCATTAGAAAGCCAAACATAAGTACTTTACCCAACCCCACCAATACTAAGCACAATCTCTACACCACCAAGCACCACACTGCAATTTACCCAAAATCTGCAAACATTGCAACTTCAATAATACGACAATTTTAATAAGGGTATATCTCCACAACTGTTGGGTGAAATGATACAAATAAGACACTATTAGACAGCTAAAAGCAAGGATTTTATTCAACTCTACTAATAATAAGCAGCAGGGGTTTGGGGGCGCAGCCCCCAACAAGCTGTGGCCTGGGCCGAAGGTACGGGGAGTGAGCTTGCGAGCGACCCGTGCCGTAGGCACAGCTAACAGCTTGTCACAGTATAATAAAGCAGGGTTGCTCGAAAAGGAAGGTGACGCGCGAGTTTGATTGGAGGAAAACTGCCCGAAATGGAAGCCATGCGGGAGCTGTGATTGGTACCGAGAATGGAAGTGGGCCCGGGAGCTGCGAAGCCTGCGATTGGGACATGGTTCGCCGGAAATGGAAGGGAAAATTTATGTCAGCATTGGTCAGCGCGCCAGCGCTGACTGGCATGCATCCCGGGCCGATAGGCTGGGCACCTGCTCAAAATGGAGGCTGCCCCAGCTCAAAATGGAAGGAAACGATTTGTAAGCATCCCGGGCCGATAGGCTCAAATGGAAGGTAACGATTTGTAAGCAAAAACGCGCACCGGCTGTGGCTGCCCCAGCTCAAAATGGAAGGAGGAAATTTGTAAGCAAAAAAATCGCCTGCTGCCGACTCAAAATGGAAAGAGGCGATTTGTAAGCAAAAACTCGCGCTGCCTGTCACTGTGCTCAAAATGGAAGGAGGCAGTTTGTAAGCAAGAAACTGTGGCTGCCCCGGCTCAAAACGGAAGAAAGCAATTTGTAAGCAAACTTCGAACCAAAAAAGAAACTGTGGCCGGGAATTTGTAAGCAAAAAACTCGCACTCCCTGTGGCTGCCCCGGCTCAAAACGGAAGAAAGCAATTTGTAAGCAAACCTCGAACCAAAAAGGAAACTGTGGCTGAGCGGCTCAAAATGGCAGGAGGCAATTTGTAAGCAAAAATCTCGCACTGTGGCTGCCCCGGCTCAAAACGGAAGAAAGCAATTTGTAAGCAAACCTCAAAACTGTTATTTAATTATTAACTGGCACTGCAACTCTGGCTGCAACTGCCTAAAATTGTATATTAAAATTAACTGACACTGCACTGTGGCTGCAACTGCCTAAAATTGTTTATTAAATTAATAATTAATAATTATCACTGTCACTTCAACTATCACTGCAACTGCAGCTGAAACTGCCCAAAATGATTTATTAAATTAATAATTGCTACTGACACTTCAACTGTCTACTGTATAAAATCATTTATTAAATCAATAATTACCACTGACATTGCAACTGGCACTGCAACTGCCTAAAATTGTTTATTAAATTAAAAATTGCTTATGTGTTAGCTTTCACTCATTTATACTGCTTTATATTTTTATTTCTGTACTGTAATGGGTAATGGGTGAACTAATAAGACTAAAAAGAGATGGGTAAATTGATAAGACTAAATGGAGATGAATAAACTGATGAGACTGAATGAAAATATATAAACTGACAATATTGAATAAAGACAAATGAACTGATAAGACTGAATAGAGATGGATAAAGTGATGAGACTGAATGGAGACAGATAAACTAATGAGACTAAATAAAAATAAACAAACTGATGACATTAAAGAGAGATGGATGAACTAATCAGATTGAATACAGATAAATGGACTAACAAGACTAAATGGAGATGGATAAACTAACAAGACCAAATGAAGATACTGTATGTGAACTAATAAGACTGAATGGAGATGGATGACACTGATTAGACCAAATAGAGATAAATAAACTAATGAGACTGAATAGAGACAGATAAACTAATAAGATTGAATGAAGGTAAGCGAACTAATGAATAAAGATTGAAAATAGAGATGGGTAAACTTATAAAACTAAGATTAGTAAACTAATAAGACTAAATAAAAATGCATAAACTGACATTACTGAATAAAAATGAGTAAATTCATTAGGAAAAGTGTCATTACTTTGTCTTTTTGAATTTGTCTTTTTGTTGTCTTTTTGTACTTTTACTTTTACTTTCTGTGCCTTTCACCTCATGTCTTTTGAAAGTAAACTGACTGGACTTTTTTAAGACAAAAAAAAGACAAAAAAGACAGGAAAAAGTACATGCAGTTTTCTTGATGTTGATAAGACTGAATAAAGATGAATAAACTGATGAGATTGAGAAATGATGAGTAAACTGATGAGACTGAGAATAGATAAATAAACTGACAATATTGAGAGAAGATGAATGAGTTCCTGAGGACAAATGGGGGTTTAAAGGCAAAGTTCCTGATAAGCTTTGGTGTATGCTGAAGCTTTGATGATACTATAATGTTAATAAGGATGTATCTTTATAATCATTAGGTCAAATTATATAAATAAAACAACATTAGAAAGCTGAGAGTAAGTATTTTACCCAATTTCACTAATGCTAAGTGCAATTTCTACACCAGCAAGCACCATACTGCAATTTTCCTAAAAAAATGCAAATATCACAACTTTAATAATATTATAATTTTAATCTACTATAATATAAAGCCACTAACTGCAAAAAGACAAACCATATGGTTAGCACATTATCTCTCCTTTTATGTGACAATAACTTCCTTTTTCACTGACGCACGTGTGTCAGCCATTCTGCGTGTAATTGTAAAATCAAACACCTTCGGAGACCACATTTTTCTATGGGCTGTTCTTTGTGTAATTGTAAAATTGGACATTACATTTTTCCTCTTCACCGCCTAATGTTTATCTTTTGTTCAGGACCCGATCATCACTTCCTTCCACGTAAGCCCCTGTCATGTTTCCTCACTCCCTGCTCTTTTTTCTGTCATTACAAATTTTGGCGGCTTCTAATTGCATCCACACCTCCTGCCTCTTAAACAGGGCAGGTTGTGAAACCAGCAGCATGCATCTCTTTCTTACCCCTCTCATTGTACATTCTGTCCTTTTCTTTTCTTATCTGTTTAGAACGATGCTGATCATGCATGCTTACGTTTTCTGAAACAGGGGAGGGTGTGCAGGTGGCAGTACACATGTCTTTGCAGTACGCATGTCTTTCTTTCCCTCTCATTGTATGTTTTGTTTTTAATAAGGGCATATTTTTACAACTGTTGGGTCAAATTATACAAATAAGACAGCATTAGACAGCTAAAAACAAGGATTTTATTCAACTGTACTAATAATAAGCAGCAGGGGTTTAGGGGCGCAGCCCCCAACAAGCTGTGGCCTGGGCCGAAGGTATGGGGAGTGAGCTTGCGAGCGACCCGTGCCGTAGGCACGGCTAACAGCTTGTCCCCTACTATAAAGCAGGGTTGCTCGAAAAGGAAGGTGGGGGAGCGTGGTGATTGGAGGAAAAGTGCCCGGAAAGGAATGGGCGCTGTCTGAGAATGGAAGGGCGTGGGAGAGCTGTGTTGGGGGACATTATAATCCATGGTTCGCCGAAATGGAAGGGCTGTCCGAGAATGGAAGGGCAAATTTATGTCAGCATTGGTCAGCGCGCCAGCGCTGACTGGCATGTGTCCCGGGCCGATAGGCTGGGCACCTGCTCAAAATGGAGGCTGCCCAGCTCAAAATGGAAGGAAACGATTTGTAAGCATCCCGGGCTGGGCACCCGGCTCAAATGGAAGGTAACAATTTGTAAGCAAAAACGCGCACCGGCTGTGGCTGCCCCAGCTTAAAATGGAAGGAGGAAATTTGTAAGCAAAAAACTCGCACTCTCGAGTCTCGACTCTTGCCTGCTGCCGGCTCAAAATGGAAAGAGGCGATTTGTAAGCAAAAACTCGCACTGCCTGTCACTGTGCTCAAAATGGAAGGAGGCAGTTTGTAAGCAAGAAACTGTGGCCTCAAAATGAAAGAAGGCAATTTGTAAGCAAACCTCCAACCAAAAAAGAAACTGTGGCTGAGCGGCTCAAAATGGCAGGAGGGAATTTGTAAGCAAAAAACTCGCACTCCCTTGCCACTGCCTGTGGCTGCCCCGGCTCAAAACGGAAGAAAGCAATTTGTAAGCAAGCCTCGAACCGAAAAGGAAACTGTGGCTGAGCGGCTCAAAATGACAGGAGGCAATTTGTAAGCAAAAAACTCGCACTGTGGCTGCCCCGGCTCCAAACGGAAGAAAGCAATTTGTAAGCAAAAACTCGCACTGCACTGTGGCTGCCCCGGCTCAAAATGGAAGAATGTGATTTGTAAGCAAAAACTTGCACTGCACTGTGGCTGCCCTGTCTCTTTAGGAAGGAGGGATTGGTAAGATATTTATGTCAGCAATCAGCATAGCAGGATGATTCGAAAAGGAAACTGTGGTTGAGCGGCTCAAAATGGCAGGAGGGTATTTGTAAGCAAAAAACTCGCACTCCCTTGCCAGGCTTGCCTGTGGCTGCCCCAGCTCAAAACGGAAGAAAGCAATTTGTAAGCAAACCTCAAAACTGTTATTTAATTATTAACTGGCACTGCAACTCTGGCTGCAACTGCCTAAAATTGTATATTAAAATTAACTGACACTGCACTGTGGCTGCAACTGCCTAAAATTGTTTATTAAATCAATAATTATCACTGTCACTTCAACTGTCATTGCAACTGCAGCTGAAACTGCCCAAAATGGTTTATTAAATTAATAATTACCACTGACACTCCAACTGTCTACTGTATAAAATCATTTATTAAATTAATAATTCACTGTGGGCATTTCACAATGTAATCCAATTCAGTTGCAAAAATTTGACCAATCAGATTTCTCAAAATGGCTGAGTGAATTGGATTATATTGTAAAATGCCCACAGTGAATTACCACTGACACTGCAACTGCCTAAAATTGTTTATTAAATTAATAATTGCTTATGTGTTAGCTTTTGCTTAATTATACTGCTTTATATTTTTATTTCTGTACTGTAATGGGTGATGGGTGAACTGATAAGACTGAAAAGAGATGGGTGAATTGATAAGACTGAATGGAGATGAATAAACTGATGAGACTGAATGAAAATAGATGAACTGACAATATTGAATGGAGACAGATGAATTGATAAGACTGAATAAAAATGGGTAAACTGACAAGACTGAATAGAGATGGGTAAATTAACAAGACTGAATGAAGATAGGTAAACTGATGATACTAAATAAAAATGGGTAAAGTGATAAGACTAAATATAAATAAGTGAACTAACAAGACTGAATGAAGATGGGTAAACTAACGATACTGAATAAAAATGGGTAAACTGATGAGATTAAATATAAATGGGTAAACTGATGAGATTAAATATAAATGAGTGAACTGATGCAATTAAATGAAAATGGATAAACTGACAAAACTGAGAAAATATGGTGGTTTAGGGGCAAAGCCCTCAATAAGCTTTGATGCATGCTAAAGCTCCAATGATACCACAATTTTAATGAGGGTATATCTTTATAACCATTGGGTCAGATTATATGAATAAGACTCTATTAGAAAGCTAACAGCAAGTACTTTACCCAATCCCACTAATGCTAAGCACAATTTTTACACTACCACACACTACACTGCATTTTGCCCCAAACCCACAAACATTGCAACTCTGATAATACTATAATTTTAATAAAGGCATATCTCCACCACCTTTGGGTCAAATTATATGAGTAAGATACCATTAGAAAGCAAGTACTTTACCCAATTTCACTAATTCTAAGCGCAATTTCCACACCACCAAGCACCACACTGCAATTTTCCCAAAATCAGCAAATATGACAACTTTAATAATATTAAAATTTTAATAAGGGCATATTTTTACAACTGTTGGGTCAAATTATACAAATAAGACAGCATTAGACAGCTAAAAGCAAGTATTTAATTCAACTGTACTAATAATAAGCAGCAGGGGTTTGGGGGCGCAGCCCCCAACAAGCTGTGGCCTGGGCCGAAGGTACGGGGAGTGAGCTTGCGAGTAGTGTTGCCGCGGTCCGGTCTAGTCTGGTCCGGTCCAGTCCATGTCGGTCTCAGCAACAAAAGTGGTCCGGTCCAGACCGTGTGGACCACTACAGACCGCCTAATATATCTAAATTTGGTAATTGGGAATGAAGGTGATTACATCATTTACATGGGCTCGACAAGACCTGGCGCAGGTGCAGGAACTGATTCTAATGTGCTCTACACAACCTTCTGCAATTGCATCATCAAACAATGAATTAATCTCGTCCACTGCGGTGGTACTTCACTTGTGTGTCTTGCGCTTGCATCCCCATGTTGGAGATGGCTGATAGGAGGAGGCGATCCTGAATGTGAATTTCAATAGGGCTGTGATGCTCGCGAATCGGGCTGTCTCGATTTCTACCGGAAACTGACATCGGGCCCTCCCTCTTGCGGCTTATGTCCGAGTACGATAGGGGTGGTGGAGGCATAGTTTGGATCGGCGGTGGGGGTGACGGTGGAGGGTGATGTGCTGGGCCAGGCTGGGCTCAAAAGCCTGGGCTTGGGCTTGGGCGCGGCCACGCGAGTGACCCAGTGCTCGGTGAGACGCACGTCTTGGAGCTATGGGAGCATCTCCAGAATGCGTTGCCAGCTGAGGGCACACGTCTCTATGAATCCGGTCCTGTTCTTCTCGTGAAACCACCATAGCGTGTCGGCGTGCGGTGCCCCGTGCAACAGTGGCAACATGGCAGTGAGTGGCTCATGCACCCACGAGTGAGGTGTAGCTTGAGTAGCGTGCACGAGGACACAATGCGGGACAGGTACATCTGTGGGTCTACCAGCGCGTCTCCATTCATGACCACCGCAAGAGTCTTGAGGTTGTGGTATCGTGCTGTGAGCACTGCCAGACCATCGAGAGTGATGCCAGTGCTCGGTGGTCCGCTAGCTATGGGGAAGCGTGCAGTGTGACAAAGGCGAGGAATCTCTAATTTCGGGCACGCCACAGCGAGCTGCACGATGTCGGGATTCTGAATGATGACGGTCTTTGGGAGATTGATGCCGAGGCAGGTAGGTGGGGCAGGGATGTGAGCGATTCGTGTGAGAGCCTGCGTGAAACGGCTTCCCCTCTGGAAGTCACGTGCACAACGTCATTGAAGCGCAATGCCCCTCGGCAGATATCTTCAAGGACTGGAGGAGAAGTGTCGGTAACCTGAAGTAGCAAAGAGGACAAAGAACTCACTTTGGCGCAGCAAGAGGGAGATTCAGAAGGCGGGTCTGCAAAGAGGTGGACATATTCGACCACACCGAGCGATACACAGCATTCAGCCTTGGGTCGGATAGAGTCATCTGTGGAGCTTGGGGGTATAGGGCGGGTCGAATGAGGTGGCCGAATGAGAAGGTGTTGGGTGTAGACCGGGGTCATTGGAAAGAGAGAGAGTGATGGACATGGGTGTGCCATCAGTAGAATGCCAGCGGCAAAGCCAACAACAGCGAGGAGACCAGTCGCACGTGCACCAACAGCAGGCTGGCATCGGGGAAAGGCAGAACATGGCTTACGAGGAATCTACTCTGCCGCATGCTGTCCTTCAACGATCCGTACTTCTGCGCGATCTGTGCTTGTTGCAGCGATGACTTGAGTTGACCACGCATCTCCCGTGCAGCTTTCGACAAATCAGAGAGTTCGCTCAATCATGGATCGTCCAAACCCCCACCGCTCGAACTGTGCCAAGTCAGCCATCCAACATAACACGGAAGACAGGCAGCCGGGGAACCGACACTCACATATCTACGCCTCTCAGGCCATCCTGTAGATCGGCCACCGCTCTCTTCATCCGTTGTATCGCCTCTTGACGTGAGTAACGGACTTCAGTCACGGTGTCCTCGCTGTCGTTCTGCTCAGACGGCTCCTCAACCTCGTGCCCCATTTCATCAACAATGCGCACGCTGGCGCTGCGAGGCGTTTTCAATGGGCCACCACCAGGCATACGTAAGGATGCTGAATGATCCCTGACGTCCTTTCGAGAGGGTGTTATCGGTGGGTTCTCCTGGGCGCGCCCGTACTCGTCCACAAGCCGCACGCTAGGAGATCGCCGTGACTTGCGGCATGGCGATGATGCCGCGGTCGTATAGTTAGTAGTCTCAGTAGGAGAATTCACAGTTGGAACATCTGCTTCTTGACCATCGCGATTCACTAGCGTGGACGACGACTCAACGTGGTTGAAGGAGGGCTTGGATATAGAATCCGAACCATTCATCCCTGGTCTTGAGGACGAACCTGCATCCCAGTCTGCTACAGGCAGAGGGACTTCAACTTTTCCATCCTTCGCGCCCGTGTCTGCATCTGATATGGCACTATCTGAAGTCATGTTATCGAAGCGAACCTTCAACAGGCTCTTCCGACGAAGAGAGCCAGGTGTCGAAAACCAGCCCCCAGGTGGCGCAGGTGTTCATACGGGCAGTGTGCCTGCGCGGGAAGGCGCAGAAGAGGGCGCTATAGTAGAAGATTAGATCCCTGTGAAAGAAGTCCGAGGAAGCGAATTAGATCGTGCACGCGACAACTTGGCCGGCGCGAACGAGGATGAAGTGGGCTGGGGAGTCTGCGATCGTGCAGGTGCAGGAGTTGCAGCCCACGCACCGGGCACACGAGGTGTCTTTGTAACGTTGAGGCTGAGTGGAACACCATTTTGATGATCCGAGGACGCAATATCGATGGTCTCCGTCTCATCTTTGGAAGATGAGGGCGGACCAGGGAGTTCGGGGAGGCCTTTAGGCGGTGGAGGTGTCTCAAATTCGATCTTGGAGGTGCTAAGTGACGGACGAGGAGGTGTGGAAAGCTCGAAGGAGGGTGCCGCATCAATAGGAGTCGCGGCCTGGTGGTGAAGAAGCATCAGAGTCGGGATCCTCAGCAGCAGAGGCAGTATGGATAGGAAGGTGGTGGAATCTCAATCGGCCGTGCGATAGGCGTCGGCGTGTCCTGTATACTGTCATCGCTCCCTGGAAAGATGAAAGATGAGGAACTCTTTCGTGATAGAAACTGAGGGGGTAGCAAACCTTGTAGAGATGGGGCATCCATGCTTTCAGACTCGGAAGCAAATTCTGGCTCATGTAAATGAATCTTTGGTGGCACTGCACCGTTGGCTAACTTGGCTTCCAAGAATTCGGTCGTTACGCGTTTGTGGCCTTTCATGAACGTCTGACCATCGCCGCTTCGCTTGATCGCGACCTTTGGCACCTGGCCCGGTGAGCGCACAGGAATGTGGCTTGGTATTCCAGAACCAACAATACGACTTGTCGATCGATGCACAGGGGATGGTGAACGCTCAAGCGAGCTTGTGTCTGGCTCGAAATCAGGGAGCTGAGGGCGATTTCGTGGGAATTGCCAGCCAAAGCGAGTTGCTGACCCTGGGGAAGCACTTTTCACATCGGCGCTGTTACCAGTAGAGGGTGGTAGGGGAGAGTCTGGGCGAGGGTGACGCGATGGCATACGAAGAGGTTTGTCGTGGGGGTGTCCGTTTGTAGGTTTTGGTTGTGGAGATGTCGACATCGGATAGCGTGACGTTTCGTCGCGTTCAGCGTGTTCGGGCGCTTCGGGGGGTGACGCAGAGTGGTGCGATGAGAGGTGTTGCTCAGCTGGCCGTCCTTTCAACAGCCCATTTGCTGGCCGTGTCAACGCTGACCCAGCAGGGGCGCTGGGATCTGGCTCTGAGTTTGTCCGGACGCGAAATGGGACGTGGGAGGGTTCGGAGACGTGGCTCAGTTGCGAATATGGGTGTGAGTCCATTTCTGCTGTCGTAAACCCCAGTTACGTTCACGCTCAAGAATGACCTCTTGAGGAACGAGGGAAGTGGCACCATATCCAGTCTGCCTGCAGTAGAGCCAGACGGGCTGTGTGTTGTTCGCCGTGATAGAGAATGAGGGGATGTTAGTCGCATTGGTGGTCACAGGTTGGTAATGAGAGTCGGCACCACCAGACATGGCTTGGCACAGCGTGGTGAATGTTGATTGAGCCACGGTACAATTCTTGAAGTAAACGATGGATGTGACGGTGTCTCGCGAGTTGCAGCAGTTTTTGAAGGGGAAATGTGTTGCATGGCGCAGTCGAGGTTAAGGAAGGGATGAGGCAGTCCGTTAGCAAATCAGCCACAACACGCGTGTCAGAATGGATCCTAGTTCTGTAAGACATAATATTGTACTACGTTTTTGAGAGAAACTACATGTTAAGTGAAGAAAAAATCCCTAGAAAGAATCAGGGGGAGCCATTGTCCTCCAAGGGAAGTGTAAGTCTTTGTCGAAAAGCCATCAGGTCCTCCGGAACAGTACTATCAATGCAATCGAGTTCCTCTAGCTCCTGCAACTCAGCCTGTCGCCCAGATCCTGCTGTAAAGTTAAGCTCGCAGTTGTGATTTAGGGAGAATTTTAGCATTTGAAGTGCCTCCATGAGGTCATACTTGATCCGGCTGCGACGTGCTGACATTGTCTCTTTTCCAGATGAAAACACACGCTCACATGGCACTGCAGAGCCTTGGATGGCTAATACATCCACTGCAAGCATAAAAATTGTAGGAAAACGGTGCTGATTCTTCTAAAAAGAGTGAGTGAAAACTGATAATAAGAAAATTGCATCACCAACCTGCCAGAATGTCATGATACTGGAATATGACACCACTGATATGTCATTAAGGTACACATCAGGGACTCCTTCTTCTCAAACCACCACCATGTCAAACAACGCCCCTCCCCCCACCCCTACACAAATTCATGCTGCCCTTCAGGCCTTAGGCCAAAGTATCAGAGCAATACATAGCGTCCCAGGCACAAGGGCTCCAGTAACCACAATGCTCCTCAACTTCGCAAAAACCTTCATCATACCCATCGTTACTCACGATCAGCTCTACCCAAGCTGCACCCAACCAGCCCAGCCCCCCTCCACAGACGAGGAGCTTAAGAAAATCCAAACTTCACTGCAGGCCCTCTCGAGGGCGGTTACAGGCCTCCAAAACAAAAAAGGCCCCACCCCCTCCAAACCCTCTACCCAGCCCAAAACCACACCTCCCACCTACGCCAGCAAAGCATCCTCTAAGCCCTCTAACCCCAGTTTAGTCATCACGCTTAGTCATATTACCGGCAACACAAACTTCCGACGGCCTAGGCCTGAAGAAATTTGCTCATCAATCAACAATGCCCTAACTGCCACCCCCCACAACCAGGTACACGTCACCGCCGCAAGGTGGACGGCAAAAGGTAACCTGGTCGTAACTGGGGGACACCTGACCACAGCTCAACAACTTCAACTTGCCTCCCCCATCATAACATCAGCTTTCAAGGAAGCCTTCTCTGCATCTGTCCCCCCCCTCACTGTATTCCACACAAGGGCCAACGTCAAATGGTCCAAAATTCTCATCAACGGTCTACCCACCGGAGTTACTGACAGCAGGGGCGCCTACACCCCTGACGAGTGCCATGCAGCACTCGCTTCTGAGAACCCCTCTTATATCCCCCTCATCATAGCCCACAAACCCAGCTGGGTCAAGCCCCCCTCTCAATACACCGCTGGCTCGTCCTCCTCTCTTGTTATGGCATTCGAAGACCCGGACGGAACCAAAGCCAGAACGCTGTTAGGAGCGAAGCACCTATATGCCTTCGGCACACGTGCAACGCTTCGGAAGTGGAAGCAGCGTCCCACCCAACCATCACCACCTTCCCCACCCCCAGTTAACACTGACGACGACGACGACGACACAGAAATCACCGTCGCCCCCTCACAATTGCCACACACGTTCACCCCCTCGGGTCCAGGTGCCAGCACCCTAGCGGCGCCCAAACCCATGGCCACACGGAGGTCCAAGGCCAAGAACAAGACTTAGGCGGAAGGCGCGTAAGTAGGAGGAATGATAGGAAAGTGGCAGGCGGGACTCGGTCTTAGTTACGCCTCAATGCTGCCCTATGCTGCCATGGGATCACCCCCACTCCACTCACACCGACAATACTGACTTTGCAACTTCTCACCCTTAGGCGCCCCATGTGGCATTACATTCATTACGAACATTTTTCGTGGCGAGAGTTGGTCCAGACTTGACGAGACGGTCATTACTTGTACTAGTAAAGTGCTACGTAAGGTTCTGTACCTAAGGCGCACTTTAATGGATTAAAAAAAAAAAAAAAAAAAAAAAAAAAAAAGGTACACATCAACCGCTGCTTGTAAAGAGCAGCTAAGACCACCATGAGCACATGAATCTGTGCCCAAGATAGCATCAGCCCATTCAGCTTCAGGGTCTGTTGTGTGATGAACCATGTGCTGAGGGTGGGGTGTCTGAGAACTTGAGGATGGTCGGTATTGTTCAAGCTATCCAAGATGGTATTAGTTTCCCACACACTATTTAAGAGAGATTTGGCCACATACTGATCTAAGAAACATCTGGTAAACATCTTGGGCTTTATCAGGCATATGCTGTGTAAACCAGGAGAGCTTCTTTGAGGGATGAAGTACTAAAGATATAATAAAAATTAATCAGTTACTTTACATTCAAGAAATAAGACTTTATACATATTGCAAGTTGATATGCTGGAACTTGAATGGCCAAATTGAAATAGGTTTGAAGCTTTAAGAGACCAGCCTCAATAAATATGGCATATTCTGGCATATCTTTTTTATACTGTTCCCAAGCTGTAATCATTCTTTGGAATGATGGAAGTGCTTCACAAAGTGTTGGTGTCTTTTCACTTGATAGCTTCTGTTGAAATGCATGAGGTACCTAAGCACAAATATATATAAGTAATGGCAAAGAATCAAAGATAATAAAGAAACATACCTGAAGAATCTTTGCAAGTGCTTTAATCTGAATCCAATCTTCTGCACTTAGCCTATAGTTTGTTATATCAGGGTGTCTTGATATAAAAATATCAATAGCCTATTAAAATAATTAAAAATAATTAAAAATAATTAGTTAAAAATTGTAAACATACCTGACGGAGATGTAAGGCACGTGCAATCATTAAATGAGTTGATGACCATCTTGTTGGAACATCACAAATGAGTTTAAGTGGTGGATCAGTATGAGTGTATTGTTTTTGTATTGCTTCAAACTCTTGACGACGAAGGCTTGAAGCACGGATCTATACACCCAGGTAAGTATATGGGTTTAAAAAGGATAAAAGATAGATTCTAAACCTTATTGATAAGTGTCCGCAAATTAGCAATGATGTCATGCTGTGGTGCAGACCACTGTGGGTAACCAAAATCATCATCATCTTCTTCATAGTCCATATTGGCAATTGAACTAAGAACTGCCTGTACAGCAAGATTCACAACATGGGGAAAACACCTATTATATATTGTAATAAGCATCAATTATATTGTATAAGAAAGCAACATACCTGATTCGCTGCTTATAAGATGAAAAATTGATGTCCCTAGCATTAAGCAGAAGTTCAAGAGATGAAACCAGTGTGTCATTATTGCTAGCATTGTCAAGTGTTATCCACCCAATCTAATAAAAACATTAGCTATAATTATGGCATAAATAACAACATACCCTTTGAATCTGATAGCGGTCAAAAATATTTAAAAACACCTCCGCAAGATGTTCACCTGTATGTCGGTTGGGTACACAATGGAAAGCAATAAGCTCTGATCGAAGAGAGATGGTGTTACGATGCCCCTGTGATGTGCTTTTAGCTTGATAGCTTATCCAGTGTGCAGTGATAGCCATAAATGGTGTGAGGTTGGAATCAGTCCAACAATCAGCTGTGAATGAAATTTTTCCAGGAGCTTCCTATAATACAAATGAGAAGATGAAAAAATAAACTCAATTGTGAATTACCCTCATTTCCTTTCCCAAATTATGTACATGTAAGCCCCAAAGCTCCATGATCTGGCTTCGAATTTTAGTTCGATGTGGAATGTCACGGTCATTGAGCTCAGTATTGAGCATTAAGAATATAGAGTGGAGGTGAACATTCTCAATAACATTGACAGCCTATCACAAATGAAGCACATGAGTAACAAACTATAAATAAACAAAATAGGCAAACCTGATCATCGGCAATAATCCATTTGACAATTGCGTCGAGGAATGTCTTTGGGGTGTATGTTCGATAAACCAGAGATGGACTATCTGTTGTTGTATTGTCTCCATTGGCGCGTCCATGCTTTCATTCGAATTTGTCGAGCGCCTTCCGCACCTCTGTGCTGTTTGAGGCGATCTCAATGCCGGCCTTCATACACGACATGATCCACACCTCCCAATGTTTGTTGGCAAGGTGTCGACGAAGGGTGGTGGTAGAGCAAGATATGTCGTAGTGACCAGGTATAGTTTTCTTACGATGATGGTGCCGTGGTGTATTAGCGTGATTGTGATGGGGTGTCCTGGCTTGGTTGCGATGGCGATGGGGTGTTGTAGTTTGATTACGACTACAATAATGTTAGCGGGAAATGCTTCACAAATAAACAAAAAACATACCTGCAATACTTACAGGACCATGAACCCTTCTCTTTAGAGAAGAAGTCCCTCACGTCCCAAGCTTCTTTACGACTCCGGAGAGGTGCACCAAGCTCCGACTCGGATGAAGTCCATGTGGCACTATCTTGATCATCACCGAAGCCCTGTGATGGGAGATCAACGAAAGGGTTCTCTTCATCGTCATCAATAAGATTAGTGGTGGTGGTGCGAGCGACAGTGGTGGTGGTGGTAGTGGTGGGAGCAATGGTGGTGTGAGCAACAGTAGTGGTGGTGGTGGTGCGAGCAATGGTGGTGCGAGCAACAGTGGTAGGAGCAACAGTGGTGTGAGCAACAGTGGTGGGAGTGACAGTGCTCGGAGCAAAAGTGGTGGGAGCGACAGTGCCCAAAGCGACAGTGGTGGGAGCGACAGTGCCCAAAGCGACAGTGGTGGGAGCGACAGTGCCCGGAGCGACAGTGGCAGTGGCGGTGGCGGTGGAGACGGCAGTCGGGATAGCGGTAGGAGTAGCAGCTGCATCGGCAACCGCTCTTGCTTGTCGGCCTTTCCGACCTTGTTGGCGCTTTGATGTTGCTAAAAAGAAATATAATCAGCAGTCTGAAACCGAATTATAACTAGAGCTTTACTGTTCGAGTCCAGGTTGATGCCATCAGGATCTGAAGGGACAGCGTTCTTGCCCCTCCCCTTGCCACCGCGTTTGGATTTTACATTTGCCAGTTGGGCTAAATAACAGGCATTGTTCAATAATCAACGGACAAGAACAGATTGGAAAAGACTTACGGTTGGCTTCAAAAGTTGTCTGAAGAGCACCGTTGTCGTGAAGAATATTTTGACACGTTCGGGGGGGCATAGTGATGACTTCTGATCACCACAAGCATCCGTCTCCCTCTATTCATGCATTCCATGACCTGATCTGCGTGTCAACATTGGGAATGGGGTTGATTTGATTTGAATATAGTGGGCGCGCATACGATGTAAATAGAGTAGATCCACACATCGGGTGCCTCATGTCATCCCGCTAAAGGCCACCCATTGACTCGTGTCGCACTAAACTGCAACGTTGAACGCTAAGTCAAAAATGGGAAACCTACATAAAAAAACGGGGGACAAACCGAAGAATGCTTGCCCAACTTGAAGACGCTCGAGGCCCTTGAGAAAGAAATGCAGCCAAGTCCGTCCACACGATGGTACACTCCAGGGAGGCAAGACCTTCCAGTTTCCAGAGGATGGCCATCACGCGTCGACCGGAGAGCATGTGCCATCTTGAATGCAAAACAAGGTTCCTGGGACGCCGTAGCATCGGTGGAGGGGCCTTGTCACGGGTTGACCCATATCCGTGTCACACATTGGGTGCCTGGCAGGTCGCACGTTGAGCGAGCAAATAATGGGCGATCGATACAGATACAACGTCATCCGTGTGGGTGGCCACCTTGCCCTCAATCCCGTCCACGACGGGAGAACGAAAGGCGGAGGAACTTGAAGGAAGAGCGGACCAGGGAGTTTGGGAAGGCCTTTAGGCAGCGGAGGTGTCTCAAATTCGATCTTGGAGGTGCTAAGTGACGGACAAGGAGGCGTGGAAAGCTCAAAGGAGGGTGCTGCATCAATAGGAGTCGCAGCCTGGTGGCGAAGAAGCATCAGAGTCGGGATCCTCAGCAGCAGAGGCAGTACGGATAGGAGAAAATGACTGAAGCTTCTCAGGTGGTGGAATCTCAATCGGCCGTGCGATAGGCGTCGGCACGTCCTGTATATGCGCGTCCTGTATACTGTCATCGCTCCCTGGAAAGATGAAATATGAGGAACTCTTTCGCGATAGAAACTGAGGGGTAGCAAACCTTGTAGAGATGTGGCATCCATGCTTTCAGACTTGGAAGCAAATTCTGGCTCATGTAAATGAATCTTTGGTGGCACTGCACCGTTGGCTTCCGAGAATTCAGTCGTTGCGCGTTTGTGGCCTTTCGTGCATCGCCACTTCGCTTGACTTGTCGATCGATGCACATGGGATGGTGAACGCTCAGGCGAGCTTGTGTCTGGCTCGAAATCAGGGAGCTGAGGGCGATTTCGTGGGAATTGCCAACCAAAGCGAGTTGCTGACCCTGGGGAAGCACTTTTCACATCGGCGCTATTACCAGTAGAGGGTGGTAGGGGAGAGTCTGGGCGAGGGTGACGCGATGGCATACGAAGAGGTTTGTCGTGTGGGTGTCCGTTTGTAGGTTTTGGTTGTGGAGATGTCGACATCGGATAGCGTGACGTTTCGTCGCGTTCAGCGCGTTCGGGCGCTTCGGGGGGTGACGCAGAGTGGTGCGATGAGAGGTGTTGCTCAGCTGGCCGTCCTTTCAACAGCCCATTTGCTGGCCGTGTCAACGCTGACCCAGCAGGGGCGCTGGGATCCGGCTCTGAGTTTGTCCGGACTAGTGTTTCGGCGGCTACAAGAGCCGAGCCGAGCCGTTAGCCGAGCCACAATTAGCCGGGCAGTCAGCTTGTTAGCCGAGCTGCGCCGTGGGCACCCATGCCACTTAGCCGCGCCGAGCCGCGCCGCCAAAATAGCCGGCGTTTCTCCGGCTAGAGTGCGGCTCAGCTCCCAATCCAGATTGCGAAAATTGTAGTCAAATCTTAGTTCCCATACATCAAACTACAGCTCTACAACAAAATCAACGCGTGATACATCATTGCCTACATGTACCTCAAAGCCCAACGTCTCAAACTACAAAAACATGCTACTTCCAGGACCTTGTATGAGTGGCCCGAGCGGGTGTTTGATGTATGTACCGAGACGGTTTAGCAATCGTGCGAGTCGAAGAGCGAAGGCTAAATAAATCTAGTTAGTGCCGCTATTCATAGAGGGCGAGGTCACTTACACCCGACTAGTGAAGATAGGTGCACGGTCCACGCTGACATGGGGTGGTGCTTTGATGGGCTGATCAGTCACGGTTTCCGAGCACTGTAAGAGGATGGAATGAAGGAACTGATAGTCCGGTTTCTTGTCAAAGCCAAGAGAACGGACATAGGTGACGAATTTGCAGAAGGGAGCGGGTAAGCCTTCGCACAGCTCTTCCACTGTGATCGATGTTTTCTTACGGAGGACTACCTCCTCGTCGTTGCCTGCGGAATTGCTGGTCCAAGGCAACTCGCCGAGTGCTGAATAAATGATGGTATAGGCGAGAGACTCTAGGTCATCACGACGTGACTGGACATTGCCTTGCTGGCCACTGATGGATGCGAACGGAAGGGTACCAACGATCGAATGATTCGTTGTGAAAGGGATATGTAAATAAGTTGCGGGATTACGGAACAATCGTGCCAAGCCGAAATCGATGAGAAAGAGGGTAGGAGGAAGGTTATCAGCATGAATCATGAAATTCCCAGGTTTAATGTCACAATGGATGTAGTGTCGATCATGAAGTGACTGGACTGCTAAGAGCTGCATGTGAGGGTGTGTTTAGGTTAGTATGATGTTGTTTTATATAACGTACCATTGGGGTGGCGTACGAGAATGTCTTCCTGTGGTCAAACTCAAGCTGATCGATCAGGTCGCCAGTGAAAGTTCCGCGATGATCGAGGACAATAACTTCATATATACTATTCCTTGCCGTAACCAGAGTACTCGAGGGATTCCTCTGCCACCAGTGATAGTTGTATACACGTTGTGTTCATGACTGAGCCTTGAAGGTAAGCCGCATGTGGTGCCCTATCTTCACCAGCAACATCACCCCCCTGTCGCAATGTCTTTTCATAGATAGACACTCCCTAACGAACTCAGGAACGTGTGTCAAACTCGAGTCAGAGTCGAGCGCACCAGATCCCCCAGTACCGAGTAGGTTACATACTCTGTACCGGCCACCAACCCGCACAATATCTGACTTCGAGGGAGAGAATCGCTTCTCCGAGGTATGTCGTGGATTTCGAAGGCGCGTAGTCGTCATCAACGTTAAGAGAGAAATGATGGGTAAAGTCAACTTGGGGGATGCGTCGGTTCACTAAATTGCGAACTCCGATGTCAAATAAACACCAACAATATCGCACGCAACTGCTGTGCGATCATCTCTGTCAGTACAGACAGTAACGTGGCCAAGGAAAATATATTCTCATTGCAGTGACGTAAAAAAGCTGGGGTTAAGACTCGCAATCATCGTAGTTAATAAGGTCATTCAACAAATTGTCAAACGAAACAACAGGATCATCCACAAAGAGAGAGCTAAGCTCGCCAGTTGGCACCGACATACTCATGGCAGCTTCCGATATTGACCATCCGTTCATGAAGTTGAGGCGTTCTTTCTTGAGTGAATATTTCAGCATTTGAAGGGCCTCCATGAGAATTGGGCTGATTCGGTTTCGCTTCGCGGTGTCCGTGTCCTTTGCTGACGAGAACACACGCTCGCAAGGGACGGACGTTGCCTGGATCGGGAGATAATCCATCGCGATTGAGAACAGTGTTGGGAGTTCCAACCTATTAGCCTGTTGAGGGAGTTAGTTGTAGTACCAAAACGCCATTCAATTATAGGAATCACCTCACCTCCCAGAACCGCAGGATGTTGGTCTCCTCAGACGAGATTGGACCCGAAACATATTTTTGGAATTCAACATCCACACTGGACACATTACGTGTGGACTTTTTTTTGTATACAGAATCTTGGACTTTGAATCGCGTTGGAGCCACAGAAACCACTGGATCGGGTTGGACAGGGGAATCCGTCGTTGTAGCTTCAGACGTTGACGACTTCTGGCTACGGTACTGACGCATCTGCAAGTCGTGAGAAAGATGACTGAGGAGTTGAATTGTGTAGTCTTACGAGCGCCAGAATGATATCTTTGGCACGCCGGATATAGTGACCTTCCCATTCAGCTTGGATCCACGAGAGGCGCATAGCAGGGTTGAGGACTGTTCAAT